>JAODAL010042479.1:0-34782 GCA_025379985.1 Phyllomedusa bahiana | reverse complement strand
AAAACTTTCACTTCCTCCACAGACTTGTTCTGCCCCTCACCTCCTGTCTCTTTCCCCCTCCTTGTATATTGTAAGCCCTCGGGGGTAGGGTCCTCTCTCCCTCTGTCATGCCAATTGCATTATCCCTTATCACTGTACTCGTTTGACTTATGTAATGTATGTAACCCCCTCGAATGTACAGCGCCCTGGAATCAATGGCGCTTTAAAATAAATAATAATAATAATAATAATAATAATGTGGGAGATGGGGCCTATAAGGTGGGAGATGGGGCTTATAATGTGGGAGATGGGGCATATAGGGTGGGAGATGGGGCTTATAAGGCGGGATACTTACTCACATGGGTATGTTATCATATTGCTCTATATAGAGCTTCAAATCTCATAAATAAAATTCTATCTGCCTTTAGCCACCAATAGGTGGAGCTCAACCACGGAAGATTATGATGAAATGTAATAGGTACAAATCTGTATGAGTTACTGCAAGGAACAGATCTGTAGCTCCTATAATGAAATGTTTTGCAATATAAAAGCAAAGACTTAAAGAGCAAAAAATGAAAGTGTGTTAAGGTGTAAACCCCCGTTACTGCAGCCTGTGCTGGGATCACTGGGGTTCGGTAGTGCAGCTGAGAGGGGAGCGTGTGGTCAGGGCCTTCTATGATGAAGTTTCGTGGTCGCTCCTCTGTATCTCTGCTCAGCTTTTGACTCCTTCTTTGACATTGTGAAGATGATGGAGTAATAATAACCAGGAACACTGAGGGAGATCCACCCCATGCTGTGTGGACTGCAGTCCTCATGGGGTTAACGTACCTTCTCGGAGGGCATCGGGTGGTTAGCTATCAGTTCAGTTACTGAGAGATTGTCGAACAGGATACGTGGACAGTGTTTCTAGTGTAGGATGCTTACGCAATACAGGTTAGGCATGAAGCTCAGGTCGTGCGGTTGACTTAGAGGAAGCTTCATTGTGCAGGGCAGAAGCCAGGAAGAAAGACAGGAGGTGTGCAGTCTTGAGTAATGGGTACGGTGTCTTGGCTAACCTGTCCGAGCTGTATATAGCATATCAGGGCTGACCACAATAACTGCCAGGCACATCTCTGGCCTCAATCACTCTCCCTTCCTACCACAAGGCTCCCAACACCTCGCAGGACTTTCACGTGTGACAAATAAGCAGGTCTACATCTTATCACAAAACACTTGTGGTCATTTTCCAAAAACACCCTATTACTACTGCTGTCGGCCAATGTAGCATCCACCTGGCTCATGTGCAGAACAAGGGAGGTTCATACACCCCCCCACACCCCTGTCGCTTACACAGTCCAGCTTAACAAATCTAAAATGGCGCTGCAGGAACATGTATAATCTGCACACAGTGTAACTGGCTAGACCCTTGGAGAGGCCAAAACATACGACTATCCCAAATGCTCAACATGAGCCTGTTACACAGAAAAGTGTCCTCCACCGTGATGAGGTCGGTGCTGGTCTAAATGAACTATCCCCAGTCCAGTGTCAGACCACTGCTCCCGGTTTCAGTCCTTGGTCTTAGCAACCTGATGTTCCTCATCCCACTCCATTGCAGCCTACGTTGCAGTTTACTCTGCATCTTCACACTCAGCTGCGGTGGAGTTTGGCATCTCCTGATGATGCCAAGCCTGGCACCGTATGTGTATGTACAATGATGGAGGTACATGTTTCCTGGCTTTGTTCTTGCTATTGGTATCTCATTGCATACAGTTCCTGATTCTGACCATGGCCATGTTCCTGATCAGCCTAGGACTGGCCGGTGGGGGGTAGGAGAAACTCATGGAGAGCCCTTGGGAATGCTGAGCACTTTTGAGGGAGAAAGTCAGAGAAAAGAGGCAGAAACCAAGAGGCAGAGTGCAAGCGTCATGTGCAGTCTTGTACAGGAGCCATAGAATGGGCCCAAAAATGAACTCCACTGGTCCCAAGAATCAGGTATAGTGGTGGGCCCCTGGCAAACCCCCGTCTACACTGTTTCCTAACTATTTCCTACATGCTGAACTGGTAAAAAAATAAAGCCCCGGTACTCTGATAATACTCCTAGTCACGGCTACACTTCTGCTTTGCCCGTTGGTTACTATGTCTGGAACTAGTGATACAACTCCAGATCTCGGCATCTCCCCATGACACTGCTGCCTCATCTCTTGACCAGTCACTTCTTGTATCCAATCCTAGTTGTAACATGTTACAACCTGAGGAAGCAGAGCAGGCGTCTCTGTGAAACGCGTTGTGTTTTAAAACGCTGCTGTTAAATAAATTTATAGACACTGTTATATTGTCGGGTACCAAGTGTCCTTATGTTTCTTTACATTTGTAATTTTTAACTATAGCCTAGAGCCGCTTTTTTATACCTGCATCCAGTTTATTTCCATACGTTTTGGAATAAACCAATCTGACTATTTGGAACCGGAGCTCACCGAAAAGTTCTGTGGAGGAGCACCGCGATTCAGCAGGAGGCAGCTCGGCCATAACCCTAGGGGTTGGAAAATTCACGTATGCCCAAATATGAGTTGTGCCATTCATTTTGCACAACTTAAAATAGGTGAGAAGCTCTTTTATATTTATTACTCCTGTAATATAAAACTTTTTTTTGCACGAGAGTTGCCTTCGTGTCTGTGATTTCTCTTTGCCGTACATAGATCTACTATTCTTGTACAAAGGGGGCAGTATTATAGTAGTTATATTCTTGTACATAAGGGGACAGTATTATAGTAGTTATATCCTTGTACATAGGGGGCAGTATTATAAGTTTGTTATAATTCTTGTACATGGGGGCAGTATTATAGTATTATATTCTTGTACTAGGGAGCAGTATTATAGTAGTTATATTCTTGTACATAGGGACAGTATTATAGTAGTTATATTCTTGACATTTTGGAGCAGTAATTTTAGTAGTTATATTCTTGTACATAGGGGGCAGTATTATAGTAGTTATATTCTTATACATAGGAGCAGTATTATAGTAGCTATAGTCTTGTACATAGGAGCAGTATTATAGTAGTTATATTCTTGTACATAGGAGGCATTATAGTAGTTATATTCTTGTACATAGGGACAGTATTATGGTAGTTATATTCTTGTACATAGGAGCAATTTTATAGTAGTTATATTCTTGTACATAGAAACGGGATTATAGTAGTTCATTTCTTGTACATAAAGGGGGGGGTAATTATAGTAGTTATTAATTTTTTGTACATAGGGGGCAGTATTATAGTAGTTATATTCTTGTACATAGGGAGCAGTATTATAGTAGTTTATATTCTTGTACATAGAAGCATATTATAGTAATTTTTATTCTTGTACATAGAAGCATTAATTATAGTAGTTATATTCTTGTATACAGGGGGGCAAGTAATTATTTTAGTTATTATTCTAGTAGTTATATTCTTGTACACAGGGGCAGAATTAAAATTTGTTATATATTCTTGTACATAAGGAGCAGTATTATAGTAGTTATATTCTTGTACATAGGGACAGTATTATAGTAGTTATATTCTTGTACATAGGGAGCAGTATTATAGTAGTTATATTCTTGTACATAAGGAGCAGTATTATAGTAGTTATATTCTTGTACATAGGGAGCAGTATTATAGGGAGCTATATCTTGTACATAGAGCATATTATAGTAGTTTTAATTCTTGTACATTAGGAGGCATTAATAGTAGTTATATTATTGTACATATGGGACAGTATTATAGTAATTATATTCTTGTATAAAGGAGGCAGTATTATAGTAGTTATATTCTTGTACATAGGAGGCAGTATTATAGTAGTTATATTCTTGGTACATAAGGGGCAGTATTATAGTAGGTTATAATTCTTGTACATAGGGGGCAGTAAATTTAAAAGTATTATATTCTTGTACATAGGGCAGTATTTAAAGTAGTTTTATTTTTGTACATAGGAGCAATTTTTATAGTAGTTATATCCCTTGTACATAGGAAGCGGATTATAGTAGTCTATTCTTGTACATAGGGGCAGTATTATAGTAAAATTATATTCTTGTACATAGGGGGCAGTTATTATAGTAGTTATATTCCCTTGTACATAGGGAGCAGTATTATAGTAGTTATATTCTTGTACATAGAAGCAGTATTATAGTAGTTATATTCTTGTACATAGAAGCAGTATTATAGTAGTTATATTCTTGTATACAGGGGCAGTATTATAGTAGTTGTATTATAGTAGTTATATTCTTGTACACAGGGGGCTATAGTAGTTATATTCTTGTACATAGGGCCAGTATTATAGTAGTTATATTCTTGTACATAAAGGCAGTATTATAGTAGTTATATTCTTGTACATAGGAACAGTATTATAGTAGTTATATTCTTGTACATAGAGGCAGTATTATAGCAGTTATATTCTTGTACATAGGGAGCAGTATTATAGTAGCTATAGTCTTGTACACAGAGGGCAGTATTCTAGTAGTTATAGTCTTGTAAATAGGGGCAGCATTATAGTAGTACTATACTTGTACATAGGAGCAGTATTATAGTAATTATATTTCTATACATAGGGGGCAGTATTATTGTAGTTATATTCTTGTACATAGAGGGCAGTATTATAGTACTGTAGTTATATTCTTGTCCATGGGGGGCAGTATTATAGTAGTGTACATTCTGGTCTTAGCCTCTTCCCTCTCTTGTGTGCCATATATACATTATTCTCAGTGTTTTGAGGTGTACAGTGTATCTTCTTTTTATTTTTCTCATTGATTCATCTCAGCATTACTTGTTATGTTCTAACAATCTTTTTAGTACTATATATTGTTCTACTTTCCTGTTACTTTCAATTGGATAATATTTATTGCTGCTTTGTATTTGCTTTGTAAGCTTTTTCAAAGAGCAGATGTGGTTAGGTCGGGGTCTACATCTTAGTGCACTGTGGTTAACACGTTACAAGGTGTGAAATGACACGTAGCTCGTCAAACATCCCGCCAGCTGTCACAGGGCATCATGGGCACGAGGCGGGCAATGTGCTGGGGTGTGGGGACCCCTTTTGTGTGTCGATAACATCTGTATAAAAGATGTGACAGATGCACTGTTCTCCAAGTCCATGTTATACTGTTGTGCTAGCTTACATGGAATGATTGTGGTTGACAATAAGTATGAGATACATATACATAAGTGGCAACCATGATGTTCTGCAATAAGCAAATGCTATCCGTGCTTTATGTATTAATTGATTTAACAACATTTGTATGTGAATGGAGACTGAGGGGATAAGGCAAAGGTTTTCGCCTAACACATATGTGATACACATACATATATGGGTTGCACTGACTGGATGACATGAGGTTTGTCTGTAGATAGTGGGTAATTATTTTATTTTTTTAATTTGTTTTTATTGAACAATATCCTTGACATCAGCATAACAAACAATAGCAGTATGCATAAAGGGATTACACAAAAGCAATCTGATTTAAATGTCCAAGCATACTTAAAAGAAAGGGTTATTACATCAAGGACAGTTACATTTTTCTTTTTTATAACAAACATCACACAGTCTTATGCACGATATTTTGAGATTGACTTTACATTTCAAATATAACTGTGGATAAACAGTTACAAACATAACATAACTATTGAAAATGCAGTGTGTCTCAATTCTCCTCTCCAAGGTGCAGGCTCGAGTGTGCGACTCCCCCCTTCCCCGCCAAAACAACTAGCGGGCGCGATTGCCCCCACGAGCCACGGCAACATCATCCCCGCGTCACTTTGTCGATGTCCATCCCGCCGGCCTGTTCATGCCAAGCCAGTAAACCTCATTAAGGATCGACCGGTACCCGCAAATCAATCAGATTAGTACCTGCCAACTGTCTGCCCTGATACCAAGAAGTTTTTGCAAAAGCAAACATTTTATGCAGCCCTTAATATCTGTCGAAGTGTATCTATATATTTCTCCCATACTCGAGAATTTTTTACTCTTGTTTCTTTTTTTCAAAGGGCCTCACCCAGTCCTGTGCATTAAAATTTTAAATTTCTTTAAATAACTTAAGGTGGGCCTCAGTTGAACCAGACTGAAAAACTTTTCAGCGCCCGCACAACATGCCCATTTTTAAACGATTGGGTATGTCCAACCTCCATGTCCCCAACAGAAACAAAAGCCCAAGAAAAAGTTGGCAACACATTTCAGATTCAAAGACTGGTCCATGTATTCCGTTACGTGGCCCCAGAATCCTGTATTAGTGGGCAATCCCACAAACAATGATAGAGGTCCGCCGCTGGGGACCCACATTTGAAACAGTTGTCGGTACCGGCCCATACGATGTCCCCCGACAGATAGTGGGTAATTTTAACCCTCTGTCCACATGGATGAGGACACATGTAATAGTTTCAAATCTCCAGCATTTTTCAATAGATATCTCTGGGGACATTGAGAAATACTGAAACAAAATCCTTGTGTATTTGCACTGATTTCGGTGTGCGTCTAGGTGTGGATACCACAGTTGTCACAATTTTTACACCAGACTCCCTGAGTGACCATGAACTTCCTTCTGCATATAAAGCGCATCAGTGTAACAAACCTAAACTGTTAATATTATGCCCTAAAGATGTGACTCCTGGGCTTAGCACTATTTCTCTACTAACAAAGGGCTCAGCGCATGTTTGGCAAAATCCCAGCAAAAGACACGATTGGACACATGGTTTTATATCAACAGGAACTAACAGGTGCCAGACTGTCAAATATTGTGGATTAGTCAGACTTCACAACAAAGTCTATAGACCTCATTTGTAGGTGTGCAGAACATTCAAGAGCCCAAACTAAAATGTTAAAACAGAAATTACAGCTATTACCCTGTTTCCCCGAAAATAAGACATGGTGCATTTTTAGTTATGAAATTCAGAGTTTGGCTGCTTATGCTGATGTTTGTGATGAAATCACTACAGTATATTAATACAGGTTGATGGTTTGTTCAACAATAAATGTGAATTATTGTTCATAGAAAAATAACATCCCCTAAAAATAAGTCTTAGCTCGTCTTTAGCAGCAAAAATTATCTAAGACACTGTCTTATTTTCAGAGAAACAGGGTACCTTGCTCTCTAACTACTGAAAGCAAACCTATCATTCTGAATGTGCTGTTCATCCAGGATCTGCACACACTAATATACTGAATCTTTTCCTATAAACCTATCCAGCTTGTAAAGTACTGATCTAAATCTTTGT
The DNA here is from genome assembly GCA_025379985.1 of Phyllomedusa bahiana. NCBI lineage: Eukaryota > Metazoa > Chordata > Amphibia > Anura > Hylidae > Phyllomedusa > Phyllomedusa bahiana. The sequence continues at coordinate 27,595 of JAODAL010042479.1, read as the reverse complement.
TGACTCTGGGTGTTTAAGAGTCCAGTGGGCGGTCCTAATCAATGGCAATCCTTCTTTAAGTGTGCATACAGAAATGACAAGTCTTTCACCATTTAGCTGCACTCCTAAACACCCAGAATGAGCAGAAATGAGATAAAAAAAATAAAAAATACAAGTTATACTAAGCTGATTCTTACTTCGACAAAAGTCTACATTTGTCGTGGGACAGGTTGAAGTGTTTCTCTGGGTTAGACAATCCCAATTTATTAGAAGGGTCCCTGGACATTAAGTAGATTACATAATATTCCCATCCGAGATCCACAGCCATAGCTGTAATCTGTGGAGAAACCTGATAGTAAGTGTTCAGATTCCGTGCAGCGCCTTTGTTGTGGACAGGAACAAAGGTTATATATGTGTGATCCTTTGTGTCTCCATTTTAATGTATTAGTTAGTATAACACCTTGTATGCCTTTATATTATGGCACGGAAAAGCTGCTCGTATATCTCTTGTCTTTAATGTGTTTCTAAAATGGAACAGATATTATGCTTATAAAAATAACTAGCGTATAATCCAAGATGGCGCCTCCTTCGAGAACTACACCCCAGGTTCGGACATTCCTGAGCTAAAGGGAGTATACCCCAAATAAGGATGTAACCAATCAATACTATCAGCTCTGCCAATGTGATGCTTTCTTTACTTTTCCTAGGATAATTTGGAGACCCCACTAGGATGTAGAGCCCCTTTGAGGTTCCATTCATATTTCCTCCACAGGGGTAAAGAAGCATAACACAATATCTATTCATATCAATCATTTGTCTCTGTTATACAAGAAAGGACGGGTCCTTAAGAGCAAGAGACACTCTATGTAGCTGCTCTCCACTCTGACCATAAGATGGGGATCCGGAACAGTGGACCTTTCCTCCCCTTGGTATTTACTTATAATGTGTGTGAAAATGGGTTTTCTCAATTGAACAACCCTTGCAGGGACCACGTATCTTAGACCCATGTCATTGTATATTTCTGTCATTCTGTATGAAAATCAGGTATCGGCATTGGAGAATTGGTGATAATAACCAGTATAGCAACCTCAGATATAATGTAAAGTAGAGTATACAAAATAATGAACTCTCCCTATGATGTTTTATAACCTTAAATGGAGAAACAATATTAAAATCTAAAAAAATTATTTAAAAAAATATACAAAAAATAAACCAATAATTAATCAATCACTGCAATAAGCGCAAGCCTCGGCCTACGGACCTCAAACTGAACATGTGAACTGACAAACACAATTAAGAAGTCTATGTTAGGGTAACAGTATATCAGTCTCTTATTAACTATTTCCATTTTTTTTTTCTTATTTTCACTGTTTTACTATTGTTGCTAATTATAACCCTGAAAATTATAAAGAGTGATCATCGGGGGCAGATTTATTATTAGTAAATTTAAACAGAATAAAAGTAGACGAAAAGGCAAGAATTGCCGCATCTCACTGGATATGACTCCTGTAGCTAAGCTGCCTTTTGTAGACACTTTTCAAAACTCTCTAGTAAAGTGCAAACAGGACTAAAACACAGAATACATAGCAGGCACAGTAGCAAAGCCAGTGTTTGTTTGTTTTTTACATAATTCGAGCCACAATGCCAGAGTATTTTGCTGACTAAATCGTAATCAAAGATGGAAGAAAAACCTTGCATTGCTCAACAAGAAAGAACACCACAAAACCCTGCCGATATCCCGACAAATGAAGAATTCACAGCAATTAACTTAAAGTATAAAACACCCGGAGCTGAAGCAGTTAATCAAATTAATTTCTCCAGTTTTTCTCCTTTGCCACTGCTCCTATAAACTTCTACATGATACTGCAGTTTAAGCTCTGGACTATCAGACTTTCTAGATTACTAGGTGTCGGAGTACAGAAATTTCCTTGCACGCATTTATTCTGAGCAGATGCCTCCAGCCGCAGGCCTCGCAGGTGCATTCCTGTCCCATCTCACTGCCGCACACTGTAATATTGTGTCACTGGTTTATTTCATCTTATTTTGGAGGTTGTAAGATCCTGTACAGCTGGGCCATCCCCAGAACATCAGACACAGCAGGGCATGTATGATGCCCACCCTTCCCTGTGCCACCTGTAGGGGGCAGGAGGCTCTCCCAGGTATGAGACTTTCAGTAGATAAAGTTTTGATTGCTGTCGATCATTGGCTGCTGGTAATGGGGCCGCCCTCCCCCTCAGTACGATTGGTTCCTTCCCACTGACACCTAAGAATATTACCTGTGATCTGAGGACCACAATGAAGACTGGATGTGGTGGGTACAAGAGAAGAAGAGGACCATGTCAAACATAAGAGGTATGACCCCGATGAGACGCAGCTGCTCTCTGCACTCCTCTGTGTCTGTAGTCATGACACTCACTTTCTCATCAGCTTCAAAGTTTGACATTTTACTAGAAGGAGCCTCTCAACTTTTTTCAAGAAAATAAACTAGATAAGATGTAGCTGTTTCCAGTATTAAATTATGGGGGTGATGCATTATTCTCATACACACTAGAATAAGATGTCACTGACAAAGCATAGAATATTGTTTTTTCCACCAGTTTGTGGACATGGCTTAGCTTTTAGGCCTCTGTCCTTACTGGTATTTTTTCCTGGCAACAATGGAAGGGGCATCTCTGAACATTTATTACGGAAGGTACCAGATTTGGTCGACCTGTAGAGGCAGTTACTCCATGGTTAGGTATCTAGGGAAACAACAGAGATGCCCAAGAGGCTAGAAATGTCCTATGTCTCTGTCACCTAATGGATCACAGTATAGAAAGGAGTCACTTTGATGGACTGTCATTATAGATGTGGATTCACTTTGATGGATTATCAGTAAAAATATAGATCCACCATTAATGGACTACCAGTAAAGTTATGGATCTGCTTTGATGGAGAATAGATATGGATCCACTTTGATGGTTGTCACTATAGATATGGATCCGCTTGGATGGATCACCAGTATAGATGTAGATCCATTTTAATAGATTACTAGTATCAATATGGATTCACTTTGATAAATTACCAGTATAGGTGTGGATCCACTTTAATGGAGAGACATTACAGATATGGATCCGCTTTGATGGATTACAAGTCCATTGATGTCATGAGTGTCCTAACACCTTTTGGAAGGTAATAACTACTACGTACCGGGAACTCCCCACAAGACCAGCAGCTCTGATTTGGTTCTTGTCTAAATTGCTAAAATAAATATACTTGCCCATTTATTCTACTTCTAACATCATCATCACCAATATATCTCATAGACAGGCTCTATTGTTATAAGACAATGTATAGTATTCACTTCACCTGTCAGTGGCTTTAATGCTATGGGTGATCAGTATATAGATGTTTTATGTAGATAAATATCTGGTATAAATGCCTCCATATGTATATTATGAAGGAACAAGTCATATGTGTGTGTATATGTGTATATTATGTATCCTACATAATCCTTGAGACTCCACATAATGATATTGGGCAGATCTTGAGATCAGAGATGTATGTATATTATATGTATCATATATTCTATGCGTATGTTATGTATTTATATGGACATCTGTGATGTATTTCTATGTATATCATATTTGTATGTTATATACATATAAGTATATACATTTATCTGTGATGTAACATATTGATGAACATTGTGCATGTATTTTTATGTATATTATGTGTAGCTAGCTAAGTTATGTACTTTATGTATATTATATGTGAATATAACTAAGTTATGTACTTTATGTATATTATATCTGAATATAGCTAAGTTATGTACTTTATGTATATTATATGTGTATATAGCTACGTTATGTACTTTATGTATATTATATGTGAATATAACTAAGTTATGTACTTTATGTATATTATATCTGAATATAGCTACGTTATGTACTTTATGTATATTATATGTGAATATAACTATGTTATGTACTTTATGTATATTATATATGAATATAACTATGTTATGTACTTTATGTATATTATATATATGAATATAACTATGTTATGTACTTTATTTATATTATATGTGTATATAGCTAAGTTATGTACTTTATGTATATTATATGTGGCTATAGCTAAGTTATGTACTTTATGTATATTATATATGAATATAACTATGTTATGTACTTTATGTATATTATATGTGAATATAGCTAAGTTATGTACTTTATGTATATTATATATGAATATAACTATGTTATGTACTTTATGTATATTATATGTGAATATAGCTAAGTTATGTACTTTATGTATATTATATATGAATATAACTATGTTATGTACTTTATGTATATTATATGTGAATATAGCTAAGTTATGTACTTTATGTATATTATATGTGTATATAGCTATATTATGTACTTTATGTATATTATATGTGGATATAACTATTTTATGTACTTTATGTATATTATATGTGTATATAGCTATGTTATGTACTTTATGTATATTATATATGGATATAACTATGTTATGTACGTTATGTATATTATTAGGTTATTTCAGGGATCAGTTTTTGCAGGGCCAGTTTCCTGTCAGGGTCGTCCTGGTCGGGGCAGCTACCCCAAGTGTAGGTCTTAGGGCGTTGTAGTCCCTTTTAGGGCATTATAGGGTCAGTTGTCCCCATGTTCACTTTTGTGATTATTGTGGCATTCTATATTTTCATCCCACTACTGCATGGTCTGGTGAGTGGCTGTGTATATTAAGTTGCTGGGGCACCTATTTTGTGGACTTTGATAGTGTGACACCATTTATTTTATTGATATGATATTAAAAGTTTTGGTTTTAGTTTATACCATTCTCCATTGGTTAGATTTTTTTCTTGTACTAGTTTGGAGTATTTAATCGTGATATTAATAATCACTATTATGTATATTATATGTGTATATAGCTACGTTATTTAGTTTATGTATATTATATGTGTATATAGCTACGTTATTTAGTTTATGTATATTATCTGGGTATATAGCTACGTTATGTACTTTATGTATATTATATGTGAGTATACTACGTTATGTACTTTATGTATATTATATGTGAGAATAGCTACGTTATGTACTTTATGTATACTATATGTGTATATAGCTACATTATGTACTTTATGTATACTATATGTGTATATAGCTACATTATGTACTTTATGTATATTCTATGTGAGTATAGCTACGTTATGTACTTTATGTATATTATATGTGTGCATAGCTACGTTATGTTATTTATGTATATTATGTGTATATAGCTATGTTATGTTCTTTATGCCTATTAAAGGCGTATATAGCAACGCTATGTACTTTATGTATATTATATGTATATGTCTATGTTAAGTACTTTATGCATATTAAATGTGTATATAACTACATTATGTACTTTATATGTTATATGTATATATAGCTACTATATGTATGTTGCATAATCTATATATATATACATATATACATTTATCTATGTGTGTAGCATGGAGATCTTAATTGTGCTAGGTATTATGTATACAGTATGTGCATGTTATGTACTTGAATGCATAAACATTTATCTATATTTGTTTTATGATGATGTACATTATGTTATCTATATTTCATACATGTAGTTTGTGTATGTTATTGGCAGGTATTACTGATTTTAGGATACATTCTGTGCACTCCTATATACTGTAGCAGTTTCGGTTTTGGTTCACAGTTTTTGGAGCTAGATTAAGCAAACAACAAAATGAAGAATCATATTATAGTCCTGAAAGCAAAAGAAACATCAGTGATATCAGGGCTGGGCCGGAGAGGGCGAGATACTAATGATCTCACTTTGTTTTCAGCATTTATTTGAAGTCCGTTATTTACTAAAATGAACATCTGTATTTAAAACGATATCATAAGCGAGTGATTAGGATGAGACGGCCGTGCGTCTGTCTTATATCTAACATATTTATAAGCAGGTTTGAACAATCTTAGGGCCTTATGTATGAAAACCGTCTAGCAGTAAAGGCATGTTCACACGGCTTATAATGGGCCGTATTTCGGTCCGTAATTACGCGCCGAAGTGCGCCAATTACGGGCCGAAAACGGCCCATTCATTACGGTAATTCACAGTTCTCATAGAGAACTATGGATTACGTTCTCTCTACCGCCGGCGAAGCGCCGGGCGGGGAGATAATTGACATGTCACTTTCTAGCGGCGTATACGGCCGCTGGCAGTGATAGTCTATGGGCGGCGAAGTGCCGGCCCCCTGCTTACTCCCCCGCTCCCGCCCCGCCCCCGTCCACACGGCGTAATTGCGGGCCGTAATTACGTCCCGCAATTAAGCCGTGTGAACATAGCCTAAGACTGTCTTTGTTGCCCATAGCAACCAGTCAGAGCCCATAGCAACCAATCAGAGCTCAAATTTAATTTCTTATAGTGTAATAATCTGCAGCCATCATATGTCCTGGGAGTAATTATCTGCAGGCATCATATATCCTGGTGGTAATAATCTGCAGGCATCATATGTCCTGGTGGTAATAATCTGCAGACATCATATGTTCTGAGGGTAATAATCTAATGATTTGGCACAGGGATGTGGCAGAGGTGATTTGGCACAGGGATGTGGCAGGGATGATTTGGCAGAGGTTATTTGGCAGGGATCATATGTCCTGGGGGTTATAATCTGAGGATTTTGGGAGGCTTTATCTGCGGGTCATAGGTTAGGGTTAACTGGGGTTTATATGTCTTGGGTATTAATATGCCAGAATTAAATGTCACAGAGTAATAATTTGCAGACATCATATGTCCTGGGGTAATATTCTGCGGAACATAGTTGAGGGTAATAATCTGCAGACTCATGTCTGGGGTAATTTGCAGAATCGCTGTTTGGGAGTAATAATCTGTAGGGATAATATGTCTTGGGGAATTAATTTATGGGGTAAAAAATCTACAAGCTTCATGGGGTATAATAGAGGATCATATTTTACTGGGGGGTTTTTAAACATCTGATATATAATCCTGGGGGGGGGTAACAATACTGTAGGCATATAATTTGGGTAATCGCAGACATATATGCCTGGGGGTAATAATCTGTATGGATCATAAATCTTGGGATAATTATGTATACTGGGGTAAAAAATCTAAGGATTTATACTGGGGTTAATAACCTGTAGTATATGTGCCCTGGGGGTAGAAAACTGCAGGGTAATTATCTGGGGTAAAAATCTGCAGGATTAATATGTCTTGGGGTAATTACATGTACTGGGGTAATAATCTGCAAGCATCATATGTCCTGGGATAATAATCTGCAGGCATCGTATGTCCTGGAGGTAATAATCTGCAGAGATCATATATTTGGGTAAGAATCTGCGGCCAAAAAATATTTCTTGGAGGTAATAATCTGAAGACTTATATCTTGGGTAATAATTGCAGGATTTTATGTTGGAAAGGTATAATCTGTAGTAAAATTCCCAGGTGAAATTGCGGGGATCATATGTCCTAGGGTAATAATCTGCAAGGTTCATGTCCCGGGGTAATAATTTGCAGGACTCATATGTCCTGGGGGTAATAATCTGAAGAAATTAAATATTTCTGGGTAATAATCTGCAGGCATCATATGTCCTGGAGTAATAACTTGCAGGAGTTATATGTCCTGGGGGTAATAATCTGCAGAAATTATATATCCTGGGGTAATAATCTGCAGGCATCATATGTCTTGGGGTAATAATATGTAATGGGGTAATAATTGCGGGGCATATATATTTGGGGGTGTAATTGAGGCTTTTTTCATTACCTGGTGGTAAAAATCTGCAGACATAAAAATGTCGGGGTTAATAATCTGCGGGGAATTATTTGTCTGGGAATAATCTGCATGCCCCAAATATATTGGGGTAATTATTTTGACGGGTGAAATTAATCTGCAGGATTATATTTGGGAGTAAAAAATCTGCAGAAAATATATGTCCTAGGCTATAATCTGCGGGGTCTTTTAAATTTGGGGGAAATAATCTGAAGTATCATTGTCTGGAGAAATAACTGCAGGCATCATATAATCGGGGTTAAAAATCGCAGTGATCATAGTATGGGTAATTACATGTCAGGGGAAATTTTTATCCATGATCAAAGCCCAGGGAGTAAATATGAGCATCTATGTTGGGGTAACAATCTAATGATTTGGTGTGGGATGTGGCAGAGGTGATTTGGAAGGGATCATATGTCCTGGGGGTTATAATCTGCAGGAATTATATGTCCTGGAGGCAATAATCTGCAGGGATCATAGGTCTCAGGGTAATAACCTGCAGGAGTTATATGTCCTTGGGTATTAATATGCCAGATTTATATGTCCTGGGATAATAATCTGCAGGCATCGTATGTCCTGGGGGTAATAATCTGTAGGGATCATATGTCTTTGGGTAAAAAAAATGACTGGGGTAATAATCTGAGGCTCTAGGCCTGTCGGTACAATTGCAGGGATCTAAAAATTGGTTTTTTGATTTAAAATTTAAAGGGGGTTTTACCGGGGGTTTAAATTCAAAAAAAAAACCAGGTTCCCTTTAAAATTTCCTGGGGGTTATTTTAAATTTCCCCGGGGAATTTTTTTAAAATCTTGGGGGTAATTTTCTGAGGCATAAAATTTTTTGGGGGTATAATTTTTTTTCCCCGGGGCTTCGGATGTACGGGGGGAAATAAGGTTTTTTCTTGGGGGAAAATCTGGGGGGTTAAACCGGGGTAATTATTGAGAAATTATGTCCTGGGTTTAAAATTTTTAAATTTTTTGGAGGAAATTTCAATATTCCTGGGGTAATAATTGAGACATTTATCCGGGGGTAAATCTGCAGGATCTATTCCTGGGGTAAAAATTTGGGTTTAAGGGGGTTTAAAAATTTAAACCCCTTTTGGGGTAACAATTGCAGGATCATATATTGGGGGAAATTTTTAAAATCTTTTTTGGGGGGGTTTCTAATATTTGTCCTGAGGTAATAATTGCAGAGACATTATCTTGGAGAAATAACAGGGCCAGGGAAAATTTTAAAAAATTTTCCAGGGGGGGTTTAAATAATCCTTTTTCAGAAAAATTTTATATATCCGGGGAAATATTAAAAAAAACGGGGAAAAAGGGAAAAGTCCATTTAAAATGCAGGGGTTTAGGGGGTAATAATTTTCAGAAAAATCCCGGGGTTTAATTGTCCTAGGGTTAATAATTGCAGGCTCATTTTAAAATTCTGGGGGGGGGGGGGGGGGGGAATAATCGAGATATCATATGTCCTGGAGTAATAATTGCGGGCATTTAAAATTTGGGGGTAAAAATTCTGCAGGGATCCTAGTTTTGGGATAATTACATGTACGGGGTAATTTTATGCGGCTTTTAGTCCTTGGAGTAATTATCTGCAGGCATATATTCCTGGGGTAATATCGCAGACATCATATGCCCTGGGGGTAATTTAATCTGCGGATTATATGCCCTGGAGTTAAAAATTGCAGGGATCTAGGTCTCAGGGTAAAAACCCAGCAGGGTTTATATGTCCTGGGGTTATACTTGCGGATCTTGTATGGGGGTAATATCGCAGGCATATACAATCTGGGAAAAAAATTGCAGGGAATAATTTTTTGGGGGTTTTTTTCGTTGAGGTAAAAAATCCGAGGCATCAGTGTTTGGTGTAATTATCTGCATAATCTATATCCGGGAGGTTTTATTTGAGAAACCCTATGTCCGGGGTAATTTTGGGCATAATTTTGGGGGTAATAATCTGCGACATTTTTTTTTTGGGGGTAATCTCTGCAGGCATCGTATGTCGGGGGGAAATAATCGTAGGGATTTTGTTTGGGGAAATAATCTGCAGGTTAATTTTCTGAGGAAATAATTGAGAAAAAGTCCCAGGTGTAATTGCGGAGTCATTGTCCAAGGGTAAAAATCTGCAAGGTTCGGTCCCCGGGTATTTTTTTGAAGGACTCTATGCCCTGGGGGTAGTAATCTGCGGAAATTATATGTCCTTTTTAAAAACGCGGTCATATGTCCTGGGGATAATAATTGAAGGGGGCAATTGCCCCGGTTAATAAAATGGGGCTCATGAAATTTGGGGTAAAAATCTGCAGTTTCATATATCCTGGAGAAATAATTGAGGCGTATTTTTGGGGTTAAAAAATTGGTATATATGTTGGTGGAAATAATCTCAGGATCTTTAAAATCTTGGTGGTAATAATCTGCAGAATAATATGCCTGAGGGTAAAAAATTAATGATTTGGCACGGGATGTGGAAGGGGATTGACAGAAGTGATTTGGAAAGGGATGATTTGGCAGAGTGTCTGGCGGGATATATGTCCCGGGGGTAAAAAATCCAGGAATTATATATCCTGGAGGTAATACTCTGCAGGGATCATAGGTCTCAGGGTAATAACCTGCAGGAGTTATATGTCTTGGGTATTAATATGCCAGAATTATATGTCACAGGGTAATAATTTGCAGACATCATATGTCCTGGGGTAATAATCTGCAGGCATTATATGTCCTGGGGTAAAATCTGCAGAATCATATGTTTTGGGGTATTAATCTGCAGGCAATATGTCCGGGAGGTAAAAATCTGTAGATAAATGTCCCCAGGTGATAATCTGCAGAGTATATGTCAAGGGTAATAATCTCAAGGTTTCAGTCCCGGGTAATAATTTGCGGGATCATATGTCCTGGGGGTGTAATCTGCAGGAATTATATGCCCGTTTTAAAAAAAACTGCAGCTCAATGTCCGGGGGATAATAATTGCAGGCTCTATGCCCCGGGTTTAAATTTAAACTGCAGGCGTCGTAATTGGGGTAATAATTGAGATTTCATATTCTGGGAAATTAATCTGCAGGCGTCATATAATCTGGGGTAAAATTGCAGATATTATTTCCGGTGGTAAAATCGAGGTCATATATCCTGGTGGTAATAATCTGCAGACATCATATGTCCTGAGGGTAATAATCTAATGATTTGGCACAGGGATGTGGAAGAGGTGATTTGACAGAAGTGATTTGGCACAGGGATGATTTGGCAGAGGTGATCTGGCAGGGATCATATGTCCTGGGGGTAATTATCTGGGGAATTTATTATCTGGAGGTAATAATCTGCAGGGAAAAAAGTTCAGGGTAAAAAACCTCAGGGTTTATGTCTTGGGTTTTTTTATATGCAGATTTTATGTCAAGGGTAATAATTTGCGACTCATATGTCCTGGGGTAATAATCTGCAGGTTATATGTCTGGAGGTAATAATTGTAGATAAATGTCCCCGGTGATAATTGCGGGGACATATGTCCGGGTAAAACCTGCAATCTACAGACATCATATGTCCCGGGAGAATAATCTGAAGAAATAAAATGTTTCTGGGTAATAATCTGCAAGGTTCATGTCTCCGGGTAATAATTTGCAGGATTTATATGTCCTGGGGTAATATTCTGCAGGCATCACATATTATGGGGGTAATAATCTGCAGACATCATGTCCTGGGGAAATACTCTGTAGCATGTATGCCCCGGGGGGGTAATAATCTGTAGGGATATATGTCTTGGGTAATTACATGTATAGAGTAATTTCTGTAGGATATATATCCTGGAGTAATAATGCAGGAGTTAATGTCCGGGGGGTAATAATCTGTAGGGATAATATGTCTTGGGGAAATTACATTTTACTAGAGTAAAAATTGTAGGCTATAACGGGAGTAATAACTGCAGGAGTTTTATGTCCTGGGGGAATAATCTGGGAAAATATTTTCCGGGGAAATAATCTGCGGGAATTTACATGTGGGGAAATTTTTTCTGCAGGATGTATGTCCTGGGGGAAATGATCTGTGGGATCATTTTTTCGGGGTACTTAAATTTTACTAGGGTAAAAAATCTGCAGGCATCATATGTCCGGGAGTAATAACTGCGGAGTTATTGCCCTGGGGAAAATAATCTGTGGGATCATATTTTTGGGTAATTACATGTCTAGAGTAATAATCTGTAGGATCTATTCCTGGAGTAATAACCTGGGATTATATGCCCTGGGGGAAATTTTTTTCTGCAGGAATAATATGTCCTCGGGGTAATAATCTGCAGGAATTATACATTGTGGGGTAATATTCTGCAGGCATCGTATGTCCTGGGGGTAATGATCTGTAGGGATCATATGTCTTCGGGGTACTTAAATGTACTAGGGTAATAATCTGCAGGCATCATATGTCCTGGAGTAATAACCTGCAGGAGTTATATGTCCTGGGGGTAATAATCTGCAGGAATAATATGTCCTCGGGGTAATAATCTGCAGGCATCATATGTCCCTGGGTAAAAACCTGCAGGAGTTTAGTCCTGGGGGAAATAATCTGCGGGAAATTTTATACATCCTGGGAAATAATCTGCGGGCCATATGTCCAGGGGTAAAAATTCGGGAAATTTTTATGTCCTGTTTTAATAATCTGCAGGCATCATATGTGCTGGGGGTAAACATCTGCAGACATAATATGTCCCAGGTTAATAATCTGCAGGCGTCATGTAATCTGGGGGTAATAATCTGCAGATATCATATGTCCTGGAGTAATAATCTGCAGGCTTCATAAACGGGGGTAAATAGCCGGGGATCCATGTCTTGGGGTAATTACATTACAGGGGTAATAATCTGCAGGCATCATATGTCCTGGGAGTAATTATCTGCAGGCATCATATGTCCTGAGGGTAATAATCTAATGATTTGGCGCAGGGATGTGGCAGGGATGAATTGGCAGAGGTGATTTGGCAGGAATTATATGTCCTGGGAGTAATAACCTGCAGGAGTTATATGTCTTGGGTATTAATATGCCAGATTTATATGTCCCAGGGTAATAATTTGCAGAAATCCTATGTCCTGGGGTAATATTCTGCAGGCATCACATAGTCTGAGGGTAATAATCTGCAGACATCATGTCCTGGGGTAATACTCTGCAGGCATCGCATGTTCTGGGAGTAATAATCTGTAGGGATCATATGTCTTGGGGTAATTACATTTACTGGGGTAATAATCTACAAGCATCATATATCCTGGGGGTAATAATCTGTAGGGATCATATGTCTTGGGGTAATAATCTGCAGGCATTATATGTCCTAGAGGTAATAATCTGTAGATCAAATGTCCCCAGGTGATAATCTGCGGGGATCATATGTCCTAGGGTAATAAACTTCAAGAATTATATGTCCTGAAGTAGTAATCTACAGACATCATATGTCCCGGGGTAATAATCTGAAGAAATAAAATGTTTCTGGGTAATAATCTGCAAGGTTCATGTCCCGGAGTAATAATTTGCAGGACTCATATGTCCTGCAAGCAAAAATCTGCAGGCATCATATATCTTGGGGTAATTATATGTACTGGGGTAAAAATCTGCAGGCATCATATATTCTGGGGTTAATAATCTGCAGACATCATATGTCCTAGGCTAATAATCTGCAGGCGTCATGTAATCTGGGGGTAATAATCTGCAGGGATCATATGTCTTGAGGTTATTACATGTACAGGGGTAATAATATGCAGATATCATATGTCCTGGGAGTAATTATCTGCAGACATCATATATCCTGGTGGTAATAATCTGCAGACATATGTCCTGAGAATAATAATTTAATGATTTGGCACAGGGATGATTTGGCAGAAGTGATTTGGCAGAGGTGATCTGGCAGGGATCATATGTCCTGGGGGTAATAATCTGCAGGAATTATATATCCTGGAGGTAATAATCTGCAGGGATCATAGGTCTCAGGGTAATAACCTGCAGGAGTTATATGTCTTGGGTATTAATATGCCAGAATTATATGTCCTGGGGTAATATTCTGTATACATCATATGTCTTGGGGTAATAATCTGCAGGCATTATATGTCCCTGGAGGTAATAATCTGCAGAAATCATATGTCTTTGGGTATTAATCTGCAGGCATTATATGTCCTGGAGGTAATAATCTGTAGATCAAATGTCCCCAGGTGATAATCTGCGGGGGATCATATGTCCTAGGGTAATAACCTGCAGGAATTATATGTCCTGAAGTAGTAATCTACAGACATCATATGTCCCGGGGGAATAATCTGAAGAAATAAAATGTTTCTGGGTAATAATCTGCAAGGTTCATGTCCCGGGGTAATAATTTGCAGGAATCATATGTCCTGGAGTAATAACCTGCAGGAGTTATATGTCCTGGGGGTAATAATCTGCAGGAAATATATGTCCTGGGGTAATAATCTGCAGGCATCATATGTCCAGGGGCAATAATCTGCAGGAATTATATGTCCCGTTTTAATAATCTGCAGGCATCATATATCTTGGGGTAATTATATGTACTGGGGAAAAATCTGCAGGCATCATATATTCTGGGGGAAATAATCTGCAGGAATTATATGTTTTGGGGTATTAATCTGCAGGCATCATATGTCCTGGAGTAATAACCTGCAGGAGTTATATGTCCCGGGGTAATAATCTGCAGGAATTATATGTCCTGGGGCAATAAACTACAGGCATCATATGTCCAGGGGAAATAATCTGCAGGAATGATATGTCCCGTTTTAATAAACAGGCATCATATGTCCTGGGGGTAATAATCTGCAGGAATCATATATCTTGGGGTAATTATATGTACTGGGGTAAACAATCTGCAGGCATCATATATGCTGGGGGTAATAATCTGCAGGAATTATATGTTTTGGGGTAATAATCTGAAGGCACCGTATGTCCTGGGGGTAATAATCAGTAGGGATCATATGTCTTGGGGTAATTACATGTACTGGGGAGAAATCTGCAGGCATCATATATCCTGGAGGTAATAATCTGCAGAAATCATATGTCTTGGGGTATTAATCTGCAGGCATTATATGTCCTGGAGGTAATAATCTGTAGGTCAAATGTCCCCAGGTGATAATCTGCAGGGATCATATGTTCTAGGGTAATAACCTGCAAGAATTATATGTCCTGATGTAGTAATCTACAGATATCATATGTCCCCGGGGTAATAATCTGAAAAAATAAAAATTTTCTGGGTAATAATCTGCAAGGTTCATGTCCCCGGGTAATAATTTGCAGGATTCATATGTCCTGGGGGTAATAATCTGCAGGCATCATATGTCCTGGAGAAATAACCTGCTGGAGTTATATGTTCTGGGGGTAATAATCTGCAGAAATGATTTGTCCTGGGGTAATAATCTGCAGGCATCATATGTCCTGTGGGTAATAATCTGCAGGCATCATATATCTTGGGGTAATTATATGTACTGGGGTAAAAATGTGCAGGCATCATATATTCTAGGGGTAATAATCTGCAGACATCATATGTCCCAGGTTAATAATCTGCAGGCATCATGTAATCTGGGGTAATAATCTGCAGGGCTCATATGTCTTGGGGTTATTACATGTACAGGGGTAATAATCTGCAGACATATGTCCTGAGGATAATAATCTAATGATTTGGCACAGGGATGTGGCAGAGGTGATTTGGCAGAGGTGATTTTGTGTAGGGACCATATGTCCTGGGGGTAATAACCTGCAGGAGTTATATGTCCTTGAGGTAATAGTCTGCAGGGATCATAGGTCTTGGGGTAATAATCTGCAGGCATTATATGTCCTGGAGGTAATAATCAGTAGATCAAATGTCCCCAGGTGATAATCTGCAGGAACAATTGTTCTAGGGTAATAACCTGCAAGAAGTATATGTCCTGAAGTAGTAGTCTACAGACATCATATGTCCCGGAGTAATAATCTGAGGAAATAAAATGTTTCTGGGTAATAATCTGCAAGGTTCATGTCCCCGGGTAATAATTTGCAGGACGCATATGTCCTGGGGGTAATAATCTGCAGGCATCATATGTCCTGGAGTAATAACCTGCCGGAGTTATATGTACTGTGGGTAATAATCTGCAGGAATTATATGTCCTGGGGTAATAATCTGCAGGCATCATATGTCCTGGAGTAATAACCTGCAGGAGTTATATGTCCTGGGGGTAATAATCTGCAGGAATTATAAATCCTAGGGTAATAATATACAGGCATCATATGTTCTGAGGGTAATAATCTGTAGGAATTATATGTCCTGTTTTAATGATCTGCAGGCATCATATGTCCTAGGGGTTATAATCTGCAGGCATCATATATCTTGGGGTAATTATATGTACTGGGGTAAAAATCTGCTGGCATCATATATCCTGGGGGTAATAATCTGCAGGCGTCATGTGATTTGGCAGTAATAATCTGCAGATATCATATGTCCTGGAGTAATAATCTGCAGGCATCATATAATCCGGGGTAATAATCTGCAGGGATCATGTCTTGGGGTAATTACATGTACAGGGGTAATTTTATGCAGATATCATATGTCCGGGGAGTAATTATTTGCAGACATCATATATCCTGGTGGTAATAATCTGCAGGGATCCTATGTCTTGAGGTAATAATCTAATGATTTGGCACAGGGATGTGGCAGAGGTAATTTGGTACAGGGATGATTTGGCAGAGGTGATTTGGCAGGGATCATATGTCCTCGGGGTAATAACCTGCAGGAGTTATATGTCCAGGGATAATAATCTGCAGGCATCATATAATCTGGGGTAAAAATCTGTAGGGATCATATGTCTTGGGGTAATTACATGTACTGGGGTAATAATCTGCAGGCATCATATATCCTGGGGGTAATAATCTGCAGGCATCAGATGTCCTGGGAGTAATTATCTGCAGACAACATATGTCTTGGGGTAATAATCTGCAGGCATTATATGTCCTGGAGGTAATAATCTGCAGAGATCATATGTCTGGGGGTAATAATCTGTATGCATCATATGTCTCGGAGTTATAATCTGCAGGAGTTATATGTCCTGGGGGTAATAATCTGCAGGCATTATATATCCTGGAGGTAATAATCTGCAGGCATCATATGTCCTGGTGGTAATAATCTGCAGGGATTATATGTCCTGGGGTAATAATCTGCAGGCATCATATAATCTGGGGTGATAATTTGCAGGGCTCATATGTCTTGGGGTAATTACATGTACAGGGGTAATAATATGCAGGCATCATATGTCCTGAGGGTAATAATCTAATGATTTCGCACAGGGATGTGGCAGAGGTGATTTGGCAGGGATCATATGTCCAGGGGGTAATAATCTGCAGGAATTATATGTCCTTGAGGTAATAATCTGCAGGCATCCTATGTCTTGGGGTAATTATAAGAACTGGGGTAATAATCTGCAGGCGTCATGTAATCTGGGGGTAATAATCTGCAGACATAATATGTCCCAGGTTAATAATCTGCAGGCATCAGATAATCTGGGGGTAATAATCTGCAGGGTTCATATCTCTTGGGGTAACTACATGTACTGGTGTAATAATCTTCAGGCACCGTATGTCTTGGGGTAATTATAAGAACTGGGGTAATAATCTGCAGGCATCATATATTCTGGGGGTAATAATCTGCAAATATCATATGTCCCAGGTTGATAATCTGCAGGCGTCATGTAATCTGGGGTAATAATCTGCAGGGATCATGTCTTGGGGTAATTACATGTACAGGGGTAATTTTATGCAGGCATCATATGTCCTGGGAGTAATTATCTGCAGGCATCATATATCCTGGTGGTAATAATCTGCAGGCATCATATATCCTGGTGGTAATAATCTGCAGACATCATATGTCCTGGGGGTAATAATCTGCAGGCATCATATATCCTGGGGATAACAATCTGCAGGCATCATACATCCTGGGGTAATAATCTGCAGACATCATATGTCCTGGGGGTAATAATCTACAGGCATTATATATCCTGGGGATAACAATCTGCAGGCATCATACATCCTGGGGATAATAACCTGCAGACATCATATGTCCTAGGGTAATAATCTGCAGGCATCATATAATCTGGGGTAATAACCTGCAGAAATCATATGTACTGGGGGTAATAATCTACAGGCATTATATATCCTGGGGATAACAATCTGCAGACATCATATGTTCTGGAGGTAATAATCTGTAGGCATCATATGTCCTGGGGGTAATAATCTGCAGGCATTATAAATCCTGGAGGTAATAATCTGCAGAGATCATATGTCTTGTGGTAATAATCTGCAGGCATTATATGTCCTGGAGGTAATAATCCATAGATCAAATGTCCCCAGGTGATAATCTGCGGGGATCATATGTCCTAGGGTAATAACCTGCAGGAATTATATGTCCTGAAGTAGTAATCTACAGACATCATATGTCCCGGAGTAAAAATCTGAAGAAATAAAATGTTTCTGGGTAATAATCTGCAGGAGTTATATGTCCTGGGGGTAATAATCTGCAGGCATCATTTGTCCAGGGGTAATAATCTGCAGGAATTATTTGTCCCGTTTTAATAATCAACAGGCATCATATGTCCTGGGGGTAATAATCTGCAGGCATCATACGTCCTGGAGTAATAACCTGCAGAGTTATATATCCTGGGGGTAACAATCTGCAGGCATAATATGTCCTGGGTAATAACCTACAGGCGTAATATTATCTGGTGGTAATAATCTGCAGGAATTATATGTCTTGGGGTAATAACCTGCAGGCATCAGATGTCCAGGGGTAATAAGCTGCAGTACTTATATGTCCCGTTATAATAATCTGCAGGCATCCTATGTCCTGGGGGTAATAATCTTCAAGCGTCATGTAATCTGGGGGTAATAATCTGCAGATTTCATATTCCTGGAGTAATAATCTGCAGGTGTCATATAATCTGGGGTAATAATCTGCAGGGATCATATGTCTTGGGATAATTATCTGCAGGCATCATATATCCTGGTGGTAATAATCTGCAGACATATGTCCTGAGGGTAATAATCTAATGATTTGGCGCAGGGATGTGGCAGAGGTGATTTGGCGCAGGGATGTGGCAGAGGTGATTTGGCAGAAGTGATTTGGTGTAGGGATGTGGCAGAGGTGATTTGGCAGAAGTGATTTGGTGTAGGGATGTGGCAGAGGTGATTTGGCAGAGGTGATTTGGCGCAGGGATGTGGCAGAGGTGATTTGGCAGAAGTGATTTGGCGCAGGGATGTGGCAGAGGTGATTTGGTGCAGGGATGTGGCAGAGGTGATTTGGCGCAGGGATGTGGCAGAGGTGATTTGGCGCAGGGATGTGGCAGAGGTGATTTGGCAGAAGTGATTTGGTGCAGGGATGTGGCAGAGGTGATTTGGCGCAGGGATGTGGCAGAGGTGATTTGGTGCAGGGATGTGGCAGAGGTGATTTGGCACAGGGATGTGGCAGAGGTGATTTGGAAGAGGTGATTTGGTGCAGGGATGTGGCGGAGGTGATTTGGCGCAGGGATGTGGCAGAGGTGATTTAGCGCAGGGATGTGGCAGAGGTATTTTGGGCACAGGGATGTGGCAGAGGTGATTTGGAAGAGGTGATTTGGTGTAGGGATGTGGCAGAGGTGATTTGGCAGAAGTGATTTGGTGTAGGGATGTGGCAGAGGTGATTTGGCAGAAGTGATTTGGTGCAGGGATGTGGCAGAGGTGATTTGGCGCAGGGATGTGGCAGAGGTGATTTGGCAGAAGTGATTTGGCGCAGGGATGTGGCAGAGGTGATTTGGTGCAGGGATGTGGCAGAGGTGATTTGGCGCAGGGATGTGGCAGAGGTGATTTGGCAGAGGTGATTTGGCGCAGGGATGTGGCAGAGGTGATTTGGTGCAGGGATGTGGCAGAGGTGATTTGGCAGAGGTGATTTGGCGCAGGGATGTGGCAGAGGTGATTTGGCGCTGGGATGTGGCAGAGGTGATTTGGCGCAGGGATGTGGCAGAGGTGATTTGGCGCAGGGATGTGGCAGAGGTGATTTGGTGCAGGGATGTGGCAGAGGTGATTTGGCGCAGGGATGTGGCAGAGGTGATTTGGAGCAGAGATGTGGCAGAGGTGATTTGGCGCAGGGATGTGGCAGAGGTGATTTGGCGCAGGGATGTGGCAGAGGTGATTTGGCAGAGGTGATTTGGTGCAGGGATGTGGCAGAGGTGATTTGGCGCAGGGATGTGGCAGAGGTGATTTGGCGCAGGGATGTGGCAGAGGTGATTTGGTGCAGGGATGTGGCAGAGGTATTTTGGGCGCAGGGATGTGGCAGAGGTGATTTGGAAGAGGTGATTTGGTGTAGGGATGTGGCAGAGGTGATTTGGCGCAGGGATGTGGCAGAAGTGATTTGGTGCAGGGATGTGGCAGAGGTGATTTGGCGCAGGGATGTGGCAGAGGTATTTTGGGCACAGGGATGTGGCAGAGGTGATTTGGAAGAGGTGATTTGGTGTAGGGATGTGGCAGAGGTGATTTGGCAGAAGTGATTTGGTGTAGGGATGTGGCAGAGGTGATTTGGCAGAAGTGATTTGGTGCAGGGATGTGGCAGAGGTGATTTGGCGCAGGGATGTGGCAGAGGTGATTTGGCGCAGGGATGTGGCAGAGGTGATTTGGCGCAGGGATGTGGCAGAGGTGATTTGGCGCTGGGATGTGGCAGAGGTGATTTGGTGCAGGGATGTGGCAGAGGTGATTTGGCGCAGGGATGTGGCAGAGGTGATTTGGCGCAGGGATGTGGCAGAGGTGATTTGGAGCAGAGATGTGACACTTATCTGTTGAGGTCACTTTCTGGGTCTCATATCGTGATGCATTAATTGTGATGCTAATCTTCACTTTACTCTTATTGGATTAAGATTATTGAATTGAGGTTGTTGGGTTTATCCTAAATCCTGTAGTTTCATTGTATTCATTGTATCTGATTTAAGAAAGTGATACATCTGCTATCCAGAGTTTAGGGTCTTTGTCATCAATTTTTATTAATCTATTCAGTTTATTGGATCAGAAATGATGGAGCGGCAGGTCTATCACACCACGATGGACCTCACTGACAGTGGATCCTGGGACAACGCGAGTCAGTAGCAGCTGCTGCTCTCATGCGAGGCCTGGAGACCTCTTCACACCACGTCACCTGTCCTTTTGATGAGTAATGTGGGGATTTATCAGACTGGGAGATCAGCGAGAGCCTCCTCGCCTTCAAACAGTTAAATTTAGGCACCTGTTGTGGAAGCGCTGAGTGACTGACACATAAGATGGCTGCTGTGGTCGCGCTGACACACTTTACTGCTGCTCAGGAGGTTTTCCTCATCCGCGCTCATCTATTATTACGTGAGGTGACTGCATATTCTTTACATTTTTTGGAATCCTACACACAAAGGTGCAACAAGCGAAACATCGGGGGGATGTTCACTAAGCAACACGCTCTTAAAACAGACCGTAAATGACAAGGGCAAATGTGCTCTGTGATTTAGGCTATGTCTGCACTGCACAGAAAAACGTCCGTTTTTTCAGCTTTTTTCGTTTTCTAAAAACGCTGGAAAAACGACTGTAATCATCTCCCATAGACTTCTATTGTAAAAACGTCCTGCTGTCTACACTGAGCTTATTTTTTTCTGCTCGTTTTTTTTTTACTGGTCGTATTTTGCAACATGCTCTAAAAAACGCCAGAACAGGGCAGAAAATTTACTACAGGAGTCTATGGAAAGCGCCGGACGTCTTTTGGTGCGTTTTCGCGGCGTTTTTTCAATGAAAACCCTCCCAGGAGACCCAAGTCCCACCTATAATGGGTGTAACAAAGGTTATTCATTATCAAATTTGCATACAAGTCTCTGGTGTGTCCTTGTCTGTACCTTTTGTAATAAAATGATCATGCGTTGGTCGCTAACGATTTTTGCGCAATTCATATTTTTTCCGCTAAAAATAAGTTTTTTACAGATTTTGGCATCAGAATCAGATTTTTTTTTTTTACAGATTTTGATGCTAAAATCCTTTTCTAAACATTTTGGCGCTAATAAAGTTATCTCGCTACTAACACTGAAAATAAGTTTTTTATGGATTTTGGCGCCAGAATACGTTTTTTTTTTTACGGATTTTGGCGCAAGAATTAGGATATTGGAAATTAGCGGGAAATACAGTAATTCAAATTCTGAAAGCTATTCTCATTGGTCGGCATAAACCGGCCAATCAGAATAGGAGCGACATTGAACAATTAAAACCTATGGAGAACTATTGACCAATCAAATACAACGGCGGGACAGTTCAAAATACAGTAAAAATGCAGAATAGAGCTGATTGGTTGAGCTAGCGGGGGATTGGCTATCCCAGCCAATCAGAGCGCGAGCTACTTCTCCCATTGTAGTCTATGGAGAGATCGGCGCCATGCAATCTCGGCTCTCAGCGCCGTGAGGCATGTAGTATGACTAAAAAAATCAATAAATCAAAAAAATGAATAATAATATGGGGGTAAAGAAAAAAAAATATTAAATCAATAAAATCATGTTCATTTCTTTATTTTCGTTGCACCCATACTATTGATCCTTGGATAACGAAAATAAAGAAATAAATATGATTTTATTGATTTAATATTTTTTTTTCATTACCCCCATATTATTATTCATTTTATATACACATCGGGACCACTTCTGTAGTCTTATAATTTGATTTCGGCCATGTACAGTTTTACTTCAGATTGCATTAGAAAACCCATAGGAGCGTCGCTCGCTCTCCCATTGGTCCAAATAACGGCGCCTCTTTTAACTTAGCCAATCACAGAGCTCGCTCGGAATTTCTTTTCCCCACAGAACTCTATGAGAAAGTAGCTCGAACTCTGATTGGCTAAGCTGGACGAGACCCCGCTAGCTCAACCAATCAGCTAGTTTCTGCCTTTTTACTGTATTTTGAACTGTCCCGCCTTGGAATATGATTGGTCAATTTTTCTCCATTTGGTTATAATGGGTCCCTGTCGTTCCTATCTGATTGGTCAATTCTCCTCCATAGGATATAATGGGCCACTGTCGCTCCTATTCTGATTGGCTGATTTATGCCGACCAATCAGAAGAGCTTAAACAATTTGAATTACTGTATTTCCCGGCGATTCTCTCTATTGCAATTCCCTATGTAGCGCCGGTCTCGGCGACAAACGCGTTTTTTGGGGTTTTAACTGATTTATTTTTACAGAAGGTTTTAGCTCTTTATCTGATAATGTTTTACACTTAATCAAAATGATTTTTTTATTAATACTTCATGCCGCACGGCGCTGAGCGCCGAGATTTCAGTGCGCCCATCTCTCCATAGACTACAATGGGAGAAGTAGCTCGCGCTCTGATTGGCTGGGATAGCCAAGCCCCGCCGCATTAACCAATCAGCTCTTTTCTGACTTTTTACTGTATTTTGAACTGTCCCTGCTTGGATTTTGATTGGTTCAAAATTCTCCATTGGCTATAATGGGTCTTTGTCGCTCCTATTCTGATTGGCCGAGATAGCCAAAGCCCCGCTAGCTCAACCAATCAGCTTTTTCTGCATTTTTATGTATTTGAACTGTCCCGCCGTTGATTCTGATTGGTCAATCGTTCTCCAATAGGTTTTAATGGTTAAACTGTCGCTCCTTTTTCTGATTGGGCCCGGGGTTTATGCCGACCAATGAGGAATAGTTCAGAATTTGAATTACTGTTTTTCCCCCGCCAATTTCCAATATCCCGATTTCTTGATATTGCGCCGTTCTAGATTTTTGGAAAGTGATTTTTTTTTTAAAATTATGTTTTATTTTTGAGGTTCAGCTCTTTTCTGACACTGTTTTCCGCCTTTGTAAAGGAGATTTTTTCGGAATCATACTCCTGCTGCACGGAGTGGAGCGCCGAGATTTCTGTCGCGATCTTTCTATCTGTTTCCCTCGCAGGGTTCCGATTCCTGCTTCACTTCGCCGCCGGCGGAGCATTTTAGACCAAAATAAACCAGGTTACCTGTCGGAGCTGCCGAGCCCCTGCATTGCCCCTCGCTTTGCCGACTCGCGATCGTACTCCCTCGAAGTTTTCGAGCACGCCGCGTCCCGCCCCGGAACGCCTACACCGCGCCCATTGCCCGCCCCTTCATGCGGGCGCAGCTGAAAGTGGCGAACGCTGCACCTAACACTGCATCCCTGCGTCGGACAGGGGGATTCGGGCCGGGAGGCGCAGTATACGCCAAAAAACAGGCGAAAAGCCCGTTCATACATGTCGACCTAAAAATATATTTTTTTATGGAATTTGGAGCAATAATGTGTTTTTGGGGATTTTGCCGCTAAAATCCTTTTATTTACAGATTTTGACGCTAATACAGTTATCTTGCTGTATGCAAAGGTAATGTTGGTTTCTGTGGATTTTGGTGCAAGAATCTGGTGCAAAATGTAATAAAGTAGTAGCACGCAGCAGCCTCACACAAAGGACAATGTGCTCACAATGGCTACAGTGTCTAAAGGAAGTGACTATTAAACATGTTACCCCACCTGTAGGGTTGTAGTTTACATCCAATGGCTTAATTTGTGCATAAATAAAAAAGCAGAGCAAAAACGCTTCAAAAAACGCTAAAAAAAAAGAAAAACGCGCCAAAAAACGGACGTTTTTTCAGCTGCTTTGACAGGCAGTGGACAGAAAACTCAGTTTCATGAACGTTTTTAGTAATTCGTTTTCAGGTTGTTTTTTGTCCACTGCAGTGTAGACATAGCCTTAAACATTTTACATTTTTGTCACCATGTGCTAAACTGAACTTCAGCACAAAAACTACTAGCTACACAGAAAATGCAAAAGAAAAGTTTGCTAACAAAATGATTAAAAAACTAATTTTATTAATAATAATGAGTAAAAAAAAATTTTTGTCGCTATGAGCTCTGATTGGTCGCTATGGGCTCTGGTTGGTCACTATGAGCTCTGATTGGACGCCTTGGGCAACAAAGACAGTATCATTGCTAGACAGTTTTCATATATTAGGAACATTATCTTTCTCTTATGACATTCTTACTTTATTCTAAAAAATATTCTAACACATTATTATTACTAATGTGCAAATTCTGAAAAATGATAAGAAAAAGGAATGTAGCTGCAAGGAGAAAATGCACCAAATTTATTAAAAAGATCTATTTGGTGCAAAATGTCTACAATTTCAGCCTTGAACTGGTGAGGTATACTAGACTCATACATGCCATACGACTAGTGACAAATGTCTCCCATTTTGTTCATGCTCTTTCAAAATTTGGATGTAATTCTATGCTCAACTACATGTTACCCTAAATTTCTCCCTGACCAGGCAGTGACTTTGTGAGCCCTTGGCATGAACGTAATTCTTTCTGCAAAGTCTCTATTTACCACCAAGGCTTCCTTCTGCTGATGTCCCATATGAGTTGTAGTCTAGGCTCCCACAAAGCTTGCAATTGACTTCTTTGCAATGTAAAAAATAGAATAAGGACTTAAGCTTGAGACTGTGGAATTTTGTAAATTGCTGATTAGATTTTCCCTTAAAGTCTTCCCCTACAGAGGAAAAATACAGGTGGAGCCAGGTGATCATGTCTGATACAGGGAAAGCTGGGTGATCATGTCTGATACAGGGAGAGCTGGGTCATCATGTCTGATAAAGGGAGAGCTGGGTCATCATGTCTGATACAGGGAAAACTGGGTCATCATGTCTGATACAGGGAAAGCTGGGTCATCATGTCTGATAAAGGGAGAGCTGGGTCATCATGTCTGATAAAGGGAGAGCTGGGTCATCATGTCTGATACAGGGAGAGCTGGGTCACATGTCTGGTACGAGGAGAACTGGGTCATCATGTCTGGTACGAGGAGAACTGGGTCATCATGTCTGATAAAGGGAGAGCTGGGTTATCATGTCTGATACAGGGAGAGCTGGGTGATCATGTCTGATACAGGTGGAGCTGGGTGATCATGGGCTGATACAGGGGGAGCTGGGTGATCATGTCTGATACAGGGGAGTGGGTGTGTATGTCTGATACAGGGAGAGCTGGGTGATCATGTCTGATACAAGGAGGAGCTGGGTTTCATGTCTGATACAGGGAGAACTGGGTCATCATGTCTGATAAGGGAGAGCTGGGTCATCATGTCTGATACAGGGAGAGCTGGGTGATCATGTCTGATACAGGTGGAGCTGGGTGATCATGTCTGATACAGGTGGAGCTGGGTGATCATGTCTGATACAGGGAGAGCTGGGTGATCATGTCTGATACAGGGAGAGCTGGGTGATCATGTCTGATACAGGGAGAGCTGGGTGATCATGTCTGATACAAGGAGAGCTGGGTTATCATGTCTGATACAGGGAGAACTGGGTCATCATGTCTGATACAGGGAGAGCTGGGTCATCATGTCTGATACAGGGAGAGCTGGGTCATCATGTCTGATACAGGGAGAGCTGGGTCATCATGTCTGATACAGGGAGAGCTGGGTGATCATGTCTGCTACGAGGAGAACTGGGTGATTACGTCTAATGTTGTGTGATGTCTGCAATTAGAGGAGATGGAAGCAGGAGACCACAGTGAGGAGGTTTACCTGGATGCACTGCCTGGCAGTGGTAGCCGGGGCCAGTTTGACCTTTTGCGGGGTTCATGTTCCCGTCAGGATTAAGCAGATAAAAGGGAGAGTTACCGTCACTTCAGGCTCTCAGCAGCTCCTGAGTAATAACCGGCCGCAGGTCTGCTCTGCTGACTCAGAACGAAATCTATTCTCTGTCACTTTGGTGCTTCGACACCCACAGGAAAAACCTAGACTTACACAACTGTTATTGGGGGTGGCTGGGTTGTGAAATATCCTGTCCAGGGACCGCTGCTCTCTGTACTGATTGGAAATACTGCTGGGTACCTGAATGTAGTGAGCATACCGTGAGAAACACAAGTACCTTGTCCCAGATAGAGCTAATGCTGAGGCGTGAAGCAAACAATGACAGTCCATACAAAGATTTACAGCAGTGATGAGATGGAGAAATGTCATGTACAGCGCTGATACGGAGAAAAATCATGTATGGCGCGGATAGGGAGATATGTCATGCATGGTGCTCGTATAGAGATATGTCATGTATGGCGCTCGTATGGAGATATATCATGCACGGCGCTCGTATAGAGATATGTCATGCATGGCGCTCGTATGGAGATATGTCATGCACGTCGCTCGAATAGAGATATGTCATGCATGGTGCTCGTATGGAGATATGTCATGCATGTGGCTCTTATAGAGATATGTCATGCATGGCGCTCGTATAGAGATATGTCATGCATGGCGCTCGTATGGAGATATGTCATGCATGGTGCTCGTATAGAGATATGTCATGCATGGCGCTCGTATGGAGATATGTCATGCATGGCGCTCGTATGGAGATATGTCATGCATGGCGCTCGTATGGAGATATGTCATGCATGGCGCTCGTATGGAGATATGTCATGCATGGCGCTCGTATAGAGATATGTCATGCATGGCGCTCGTATAGAGATATGTAATGTATGGTGCTCGTATAGAGATATGTCATGCAAGGTGCTCGTATAGAGATATGTCATGTATGGTGCTCGTATAGAGATATGTCATGTATGGTGCTCGTATAGAGATATGTCATGGATGGTGCTCGTATAGAGATATCTCATGCATGGCGCTCGTATAGAGATATGTCATGCATGGCGCTCGTATGGAGATATGTCATGTATGGTGCTCTTATAGAGATATCTCATGCATAGAGCTCGTATAGAGATATCTCATGCTAGCGCTCGTAAAAGAGTATCTAAGCATGGCGCTCGTATGGGGATATGTCTTTTCAGGCGCTGTATAGAGATATCTCATGCATTGCGCTCGTATAGGATTGTTTTGTATG
>JAODAL010042478.1:0-34783 GCA_025379985.1 Phyllomedusa bahiana | reverse complement strand
ACTACCACTGGTAATTGTGCCACTCGACCTCAGCGCTGCGTGCTGATGCCGTGACCTACACACTCTGTCATTGCGCCATTGTCTGACCTCATGCTGCTGCTGTGGTGCTGCCGTGACCTACAAACTGTGTCATTGTGCCACTCTGGGGCCCCTACTCCTTTTTTTTTGCCACCTCCAAAATGTCATTGTGCCACTGTCTGACCTCATGCTGCTGCTGTGGTTGCTGCCGTAACCTACACACTGTGTCATTGTGCCACTCTGTGGCCTACTCCTGTTTTTGCCACCTCCAGAATATCATTGTGCCACTGTATGACCTCATGCTGCTGTGGCTGCCGCCGTCACCTCCTCACTCTGTCACTGATGTTGCCACTGAGCCCTCAGTTTGGTTTTTTCCCCAGCTGTCGCTGCCATGACTTTATCAGGTTACATTCCCTTCGTTTTTTGGTCAGTTTTCCCCTCTTTAGTGCCCAGGGAATTTTGGGATTTGAAGCGATTCTAAGAGCGGCGGCAGTCAGGTGAGTGTCAAACTAAAAACACAACATTGTATGAAGACCAAACCAAGCTCCCTCTGCATATTTAAGCATGGACAAATGTTCAAACAGCACCGTGCAGGCTCTGTGCAGCCTGGAAATAGCTGTTTTTTAATGTGATTCGTCCCGAAGTAATTCGGAACGAAGTTATTTTTTGCCGAGAAATTCGGCGAAGTGAACGAACCGAATTTCGGGAAATTCGCCCATCTCTAATGATAATACATCTGGCATATAAAGTCAATGACATGAATCTCAATCCAGTTTATACTTTTTATTGAAAATTAAATAACGCTAGTCCATAATCAGTTTTGCAAGAATACTCTGTAGTCATTCTTCAGGAAAGGGTGAACCATAGTGATGTAGTACCAGTATATTGTTTATTGTCTGTGAGGTCTACTAGTATGTGTCAAATAATTCAAGCCATCAAAAATGCTGGAAAAGATGCATCAAAGTTCTTACTGTGATTCTTTTTTTTTTTTTTTTACAATTACAGAATTTTCTCCTGCATGTGATTTAAAAACAAACATATGCCATTCATTTAGGTTATTTACTTTTCATTTGTTAAAGAAAGCCAACATTTTCAATTATTAAACATTACTTGTATCATGTCAATGTCTTTGATTTGTGTATTTGCAAGCCCAACAGAAAATATGTTTCACTGGAACACTAACAGATTTGGCTTAGGACTCAACCAGGAAATGGATTCTAATAGATAATTTTCAGTGTGGACCTTCTAACATGGAATCCCTAGTTGCCTTATCAGCAATAGCTAGAATGGTTAATAGGTAAAGAAAACCTGTCACATAGGTGATGCCAGTCTTGCTGACAGCAGCACAAGCTAGTGACAGACATGCTGTTTCCAGCGCTGTGTCCCTTATTCTGTAAGATGCTGTAGTTTCAGAGTACTTAATGCTCAAAACAGCCTGTTCTGCAAGAAAAAAGTACATTTAATTAACCTATTACTTTGACTAGGTAGATACATGTGAATAAATGTCAGGTGAGTGGGGCTAGCCATGGGTGGGCAGGGCAAATACCGGCTCATGAATAAGCTGGACTCTTTTCTGGCTGCAAACTGCCAGATTTGAGCATTAACCCCTTACTGACATTTGCTGTACCCATACATCATGGTCGGGAAAGGGTTTCAGTAATTTGATATATGAATACATCATGGAGATCTTGCAAGCTCATAAGTGGAGCTCACAAGATCGTGGCATGGAACAAGCTGTATATTACTACTGGCCACATGCTGCATTACCCGCAGCTGGAGTGCACTCAAGCCGCGGGGGATTAACCCCTAAGCTGTCACGATGTATTACATTGCCACAGCTAAGGGAAAGACAGAAGGAGTGAGCTCCTTCTGTCTTTTTTCAGTGCAGCAACAGCGATCGTGCCATTGCTGTCTCTTCTCTGGACAGCTCGGGAGTGTAAGAAACACTTCCGGGCTGTCTGTGATGTCACCATGACCCACATCCCGCAGCACATAAAATGGAATAAAAAACGATTGAAAACTCATTCAAAACGCCAAATTGGTACCAAGTAAAATGTCAGTTCATCCCCCCAAAAAAAGCCCTTACACAGCTCTGTATACGGAAAAATAAAAAAGCTATGGCTGTCAGAAGACAGTGATGCGTAAATATTGTTTTATACAATAAAAACATATTTTTTTTAAAGTGCTTCAACATAAAAAATATATAAATTGGGTATCAGCATAATCATATCGACCCACAGAGTAAAACTAACTTGTCATGTATACTGCCTGGTGAGCGCTGTTAAAAATAAAAAAACAGTACTAGGGTTGCAGTATTTTCTTCACCTGCCTCCCAAAAAATGGATTTAAAATCAATTAAAAAGCCTTGTCCCTGCTAAAAATGATACCAATAAAAACGTCAGCTCATCCCACAAAAAACAAGCTGCTATACAGTTCCGTACACAGAAAAATAAATATGTTATGGCTCTCAGACTAAGGCGATGCAAAAATGTGTTTTCCTTTTTGAATACAATTGTTGTTATTGTATAAAAGCAGTAAAACATTAAAAATTACATAAAAATTGGGTATCGCTGTAATCGTATTGAACTGTTGAGTAAAGCTAGCATGTCATTTATACTGCACGGTGACCGCTGTAAAAGCTAAAACTAAAAAACACTACTAGGATTGCTGTGTTTTGTTCAAAATGTGACACAGTACACCCGATAGTGGTAGCAATAAAAACTTAAACTCATCTCACAAAAAACAAGCCCATAATCAGCTCCGTATACAGAAAAATAAAAATGTTATGGCTGTCAGACTATAATGCATAAGAATGCAATTTTTTATCAACGCATTTCTATTGTGTAAAAGTAATAAAACATATACTATGTAAAAGGTATATCATTGTAATTGTACCGACCAGCATAGTAAAGTTATCCTGTCATTTATCCCGCATGAAGCCCCAAACACAATGGCGGAACTGTGTTTTTTTCTCTTAGTGGCCCAATGCTAAAAAAACTACGGAACACCTGAATGATTTCACCTGTTCTACTACTTCGGGGGCTTTGCAAATGGCATCCACCAAAATCTGCGTTCCAAAAGCCAAATAGCGGCTTTACACCCGCTTGTAGGGTATTGCCGACATTGAATGAATTTGTGTAACAAACTTTGCTTTTTTTTCCAGGATTCCTTGTAAAAATTAAACATTTTCAGCTAAAAATGCAAATTGTTGGAAAAATTTTGTTTTTCATTTTCAGAGCCTAATGTAAAAAAAAACTAGGTGAAATACCTGTGGGGTTGATGCACCCCTGGATATATTCCTTAAGTGGTGTAGTTTCCAATATGGGGTCTTTTTAGGGGTGTTTATTAAGTTTTGGCACCTTATGGTGCCTAAATAAAAATGTATTGAAAATGAGACACCAAAGTCCGGTAGGTGAGAAGCTAAAGATGTGTTATGGGATAGGTGTGTAGAGGGTGTGTGCTGGGCTTAATACCTTTGATGGCAAGCATTCGCAACAATTACAAAGTGTGGTTGTTAGGAGACATATGTTATACCTGCGCTATCTTCGAGGCACACATCCCTGCATGGTTAGAAGAGGAGAGAGGTAGTGTTGAGCGATTATTATCGACAAAGTTAAAATCGGCACGGTTTTTATGTTGATCGGATTTTGTCGATCACACGATAATTTAGGTTAAAATCTGCGCATAAACTATTAATATTTCGCCATTTTCAGCGCTTCCTGTCATTTTGGCGGCCAGCAAATCAACTTACAAAATAGAGCAGGGTGACGGGTGTCAACGTCATAACTGGTGTGTATGGTTGTGTTTGGGTGGAAAAATCACATGACCCGTTTTACATAAAAACAGCCCTTCCTTTCAGATCAGTGTTTCTGTGTATCATAAAGCGGGACGTGTGCTGGGGCTCTCCCCAAAAACTCCGAAACGTTCTATTTGTTCACACAGAAAACTATGCTTTTAGCTGTAACTTTAAGAACTTGGTAAATTAGAGATTTTCATTTTAATTACTTAGCTGAGAATTTTAAAGGACATCCACCTGTACACCGCGGGGGGGGGGGGGAGGGTGGCCCGGGGGGGGTGCGCAAACAAGACAGACAGACTGGGGGCGGGCAGGCTTTTTGAAAGGAGAGTAGATTTTTGGCACCCCAACTGTGCTTTGACCCTGCTTGCAAGGGTTTTTTGATCAACCCAGTTTGGTGAAATATTACTTTATGTTGTGCAGCCTGTACTAATTTAGGATACAGATCTTTTCTAGTAACTGCAGGTGTATTTGATGGGTGCAAAACTCAACTTTTTTATCTGTACACGATTTAGTTAGGTTTTTTCACTTTGGTGCGGCCCAGTTTTGTTCCAGACCCCTTTTTGGCATTAAATTTTTGAAAAAAAGCAATTTTGAGTCACCGCAGGTATTTAAGGGCAAAAAAACGTTTTTATATTGATACTTTCAAATGGGTGTTTTTTTCCCTTTTTGGTGCGGGCCAATTTTTGTTCATGACCCACCTTGCATTTAAAATTTGAATACAGAAATTTTGTAGAACGCGGTGTATTTATAGGTGCAAAAACGTTTTTATTACCCGTAAAACTTTTCAAATGGGGTTTTTTTTTCCCTTTGGGGGGGGGGCCCCGTTTTTTTCATAAGCCACCTTGCATTAAATTAATACACAATTTTGATCCCCCCGCGGTGTTTTTATAGGTGAAAAAAAACACCTTTTATTTCCGTATACATTTCAAAAGGTTTTTTTTTCACTTTGGGGGCCCAGTTTTTTCTTTAGACCCAAACCTTGCATTTAAAATTTTGAATACAGAAATTTTGTATCCCCCGCGGTGTTTTATAGTCAAAAAAGCCTTTTTTTATCCATATACATTTCAAATAGGTTTTTTTTTATTTGGGGGGGCCCGTTTTTTTCAAGAGCCACCTTACACTTAAATTTTGAATACACAATTTTGTCTCCCCGCGGTGTTTTTAAAGGTGCAAAAAACCTTTTATTATCCTATACATTTCAAATAGGTTTTTTTTTCATTTTGGGTGGGGCCCCAGTTTTGTTCATAAGCCCCCTTTGCACAAAATTTTTGAATACAGAAATTTTTGTAGTACCAAGTTTAAATTTTTATGAAAAAAACGCTTTTATTATCCTATACATTTCAAATGGGTGTTTTTTTATTTTTGGGGCGGCCCATTTTTTGTTCATAGAGCCATTTTGCACTTAAATTTGAATAAGCAATTTTGTAATCACCGGGGTTTTTTTAAGGTGAAAAAAAATCCTTTTTTTTATCCGATACATTTCAAATGGGTTTTTTTTATTTTGGGTGCGGCCCAGTTTTTTTTCATAAGCCCTTGCACTTAAAATTTGAATACAGCAATTTTGAAAGTCACCGAGGTGTATTTAAAGGGTGAAAAAAAACCCTTTTATTATCCGAATATTTTCAAATGGGTGTTTTTTTTTTTACTTTGGTGCGGCCATTTTTTGTTTCAAAGCCCCTTTGCACAAAAAATTTTTGAATACGCAATTTTGTAGTCCCCGCAGGTGTTTTTAAATAGGTGAAAAAAAACGCCTTTTATTACCCCTTTTAACATTTAAAAAGGGTGTTTTTTTCACTTTGGTCGGCCCCGTTTTTGTTCAAGAGCACCTTGCCTTAAATTGAATACAGCAATTTTTGTCGTCACCGGGCAGGTGTATTTTATGGGTGCAAAAAACACCGTTTTTATCCTTTAAAATTTTTTTAAATGCTGTATTCACGGGTGGGGGCCCTATTTTTTTCGAATAGCCACCCTGTACGACAATTCTGATGAAAAATTCTCCTAGAACGTTCTCGTTTTTCATTGCTGCAAAAAAACAATTTTTCATCCGTGTAATTCTGAAAAATTTTTTTTGCGCTCGTGAATCTCATTTGGCGCGAAAACGCACTTGTATGACTTTTTTTTGAAAACTATCAATTCCCAGCCTACGGGCGTTGTAAATCCCTGGGGCTGAAGGAAACACTGTTGATTTTGTCTTTCGGGTTTTTCCACCCAACCGCATTTCACAGGGAATCGCAGAAACATTTCAATTTTTTAATCCAGTTGGGTGTAGGAAATTAGAGGGATTTAAGAATACTGTGATTTGCATCTTTCAATAAGAGATGTCAAAAACTCTTCCCTACCTTTAAAAATAAATTTTTTTCTGAAAATGGGGGCGAAATGCAGGTGGTAACGAGCAAAGAGGGGGGGAGGACATGGAGGGAAGGACAAGAAGGTGCTCCTTCCAGTGTGGCGACAACACCCTCCCAGATGTCGGTTGCAGGGCCGTAGGCCTTCACGCTGGGGCTGCCCTGCAACTCAGTAAAAAAAACAGCGTCGCCAATTGTTTTTCAGTGGTAAAGCAACCAGCTCCACAGACTTACCTCCTCGTCCTCCCCGCCCGGCCACAAATGTCTCACAGCACTAGTCCCTCCAACATGAAGCGAAGGCAGCCCCAAAAGTCAACTCTGTACCCACCACTGTGGATAATCCATTTTCTGAAACCCCTTTTGATGACAAAATCGGGGGGTCAGAAGGGATGTTAAAAATCAAAAGGCCAAAGAGAATGATTTTGTCTGCTTGACCCCAGGTTTCTGATGCCATCAAAAGGAGGAGAAGGAAGCCGTCAATCCAAAAATCCCGGGCAGTCGGCAACGCCTTGCAGTGCCTCTTGCTTTTACCCCCAGCTCCTGGATGGCAAAAAATGTCAGGACGACCAAGTCACCTGTGTATGATAACGACATTGCGGACCCAAAACGTGGTCTTTTCCGCAGAATTTGCTTGCGAGCGCTTCATCACCTGGACGAGGAGGAAGACGATGGGGTAAGTGTCATACGGCCCGCCTCAAAAGTGAGAGGGCGGTCGCAGAAGTCCGCTGATAGAATCCTCAGCCACGGTCAGCGGAAACCCCACCCCTTTCGCTTATCGCCATCAAAAAGGCCAGCACTTCTCAAGCCTGGCCTTCTTTGAGCAAGCCTTTAAATCACCCAGCGATGTCATATGCCGCCTTTGCCGTAAACACATCAGTAGAGGAAAAGAATCTTAGGTGTTTAACTACCACCAACATGTCTAGTCACATGCAGCGAATGCATGAGTTGAAATGGAGGGAACACTGGCCAAAAAAGGCCACAACCGATGCCGGGCCTCCAAACCACTGCCCACACCCTCTGTCTCCGCCTCCCCCTCCTCCGCCACCACCAAGCGTTCCTCAAATGCCCATGCCTCTCGAGTCATGATCAGGATCAGCCTCCGCTTCAGCCTCCACCGCCCGCCCGAGTACCACCAGCACCACCAGAGACCCATCGTACCCCTTCTCCTTCCACCAGTTTGACGACCTGCACGCCGTACAGCGCCAGCCCTAGCAGCCACCTTCTGTCTTCCGGGTTTTGGGAGCAGAAGAAACACTTTAACCCCAAACCCCATCACTAAGCCAAAAGCCTGAAGTCGGCATTGCCAGGCTTTTGGCCTTGGAAATGTTGCCTTTCAGTCTGGTGGACACAGATGGGTTCCGCCACGCCATGGCCCTTGCCTGCCCCCCCTACCGGATGCTGAGTAGGCATTTCGTCGCCAGAAAATCCGGCCCTGCCCTGGCCAGCCACGTGTCATCTAAAATTTCAAGCTCGTTGTCTGCATCTGTGTCCGGAAAAGTCCATCTAAACCAAACCGACACATGGACTAGTAAGCACGGCCAAGGCCGCTATATCTCTGTGACAGCTCACTGGGAGCTGGGTGGATGTCTCTGGTGGTGACGGTGGCTCTCAGGCTCGGCGCACACTCTTCAAAAAACCGCGGGGAAAGGTGCAGGGCTCTTTCCCCCAAGGTCCTCTGGTGGCATCACGTGCCCAGAGAAACCAGGCCGTGTTGAAATGAATCTGTCTTGGAGACCGTCCACACAGGTCAGGAGCTGTGGACGACTCTCCGCAATGAGACCGAGCACTGGCTGGGTGACAAAAACCCTTGTCCCAAAGGCAAGGTGGTGGCGATAATGGTCAAAATCTGCAGGCCGCCCTTAAGATGGGTAGGCTGGAGCACATCCCTTGCCTGGCAAATGCCCATGAACCTTGTCGTCCAGAAATTTCTAAAGCGCGACCCGGGTCTGGACTGCCTGCTGAAGAAGGCTCGAGGTCTGAGTTTGCACTTCCGCCGTTCGCACCTTGCTTCGTCCCGCGTGGCTGCGTTTGCAGCGCAGCTTTGGCCTCCCCGTCAACCGTCTCATTGTGACGTACAACACACTGGAATTCCACCCCCCCACATGCTCCCGCGATTGTGGCAGCAGCGCAATGCCATTTACGCAGTACAAGTGACACATGGCTGACAAGCAGCGGGGCGGACCTCGGGTGTTGAGCCACCGAGAATGGGGCAGGTGAAAGAGCTCTGCACCATCCTTGCCCCGTTTTTTTAGAAGCCACCAAAATGGTCAGTGCGGACCAATGCCCTTGTCAGCATGACCATTGTGGTGATCTTAGTTCTGAACGATCGTTGGACACTCTGAAACATCAGGTCCCACCAGCGACGGAGGAGGAGACGGACACAGATGCGGACACGGAGCCTTTCTCTCCGTCGAATCCCCAAGCCCCGACAGTTTTCAAAAATTTTATCGGTCTTCATTAGGCAATGGTTCGGGGTCCAGGCTAGTGCAAGGGGGCGTATCATCTCTCAGGGTGCATCATCTGAGGCAAGTCAAGGGGTGTGTTGAAGCTGGCCCGGAGGAAGCGGGGGAGGAGGAGGTATTCCTGTACACCGACGTTAACGACATACCTGCCTTGGAAATAGGTTTGCGCGAATTTAGGCAGAAAGGGAAGATGAGGAAAAACAGTTTGCTAGTCCCCTCGACCCAGAGGTTTTGGGAAAATAAAAGGCTCCATCTCTCCTTATTGTTTGGATGCTCCTTTTTCCTTTCCAACATAAACCCTCGAAAAAAAGGGCCCATCAAAGTAAAAACCCATTTTACTGGGTGGCCACACTCCGGGACCCCCGGGTGAAAAAACAAAACCACCCACCCTCCCCAACGCATGTAATGCAGGGCACACAAAACAACACACAGAGACCAGCGAAATCATGGTGAACGACAATCTGCGCCCAACACCGATTTTTTTTGGGTTTTTTTGGGGGTTCGGGAAGACAATTGACTTCTGGTACCCAAAAAGGGGATAAGGGGCCCAGCTCGTCCCCAAACGCCAAAAAGAGGTTTTCCTCCCAGAAAGCCAGAGTCATATCGGGACCCGAACCTTCAGCCCCAGCTGGGGACCCTTACAGACAAACGCACCCCCGGCTTTTCCACAGATAATGGGGGAAACTTTGATTTTCCCTCAAGATAAATTTCAGGCAGGGAAACTCTGATGATTTTTTGTGGCCCCAATTGCCGGGGTTTAAACCGTTTTATTTCCCGGGTCTACTTCACATTCACTTCCAAAAGAAAGGGGCCCCTTTTGAAAACTTTTTTTTTAAAATGATCATTTCTTACTGCAATTTTAAATTCCCTCATTCCCCCAAAAGTTCATTTTGCCGGGTTTTTGCTGTGAGGGAGACGGGAAAAAGAAAAAAAAGGGTTTCATGACAAAACCGTATTCCATTTACTCACTTCATTTTTTTTCGGCATTGTCAAGGGTTTTGGGGTCATGTTGTTTGTGAGATACAGCTAAATCATAGCCCCTTTGGAACAAAAAATGTGGCTTCTAATGGCTTTTCCCCCCCACAATTTTTAACAGGGGGATGAGAATTTAAATTTCTAAAAATTTTTTTTGGGGTCAGGGCGGGTGAGATACAGCTAAAAATCATTTTTCCTTTGGAACAAAAATTTGGGGCCCTTCTAAGCGGCATTTCTCCTTCACATTTTTTAAACCAGTGGCGGGAAAACCCTTTTTTTAAAAAATTTTTGGGTCATGCTGCTTTGAAGTGCAGAAATTTACTACAGGTCCTATTAAAAAAAAAAGGGTTTTTTTTCAAAACAAAACATTTTTTTTTCAAAATTGCCCAAAAGTGGCTCAAAGGGTCATGTTTTGAATTTTTGGGGGCATGTTGCTGTAAAAACCCGCAAAATTTAAAGGTCTATTGAAAAAAAATTTTGGTTTTAAAACAAAACATTTTTCTTCACAATTGTCAAAGGGGCTCAAGGGCCAGGGTGCGGTCAGAAACAGGAATGGGTGGGATACTTTTTTAAGGGACACAAAATTGCAAAGATTTGGGTTTTTTCAAGATCTTTAACAGAGCTAGAAAACCCCGGGTTTTGGGAACCCAACCCTTTAAAATACATTTAATAAAAAAAAAAAAATGTGGTGGGATTCCCCCCCTATTTTTAAAAATGTGTTTTCTAGAATTAAACACTAAAAAACGGGCAACCCACAAATAGGGGTTTCAAATATTCCTCTGAATTGTACAAGGAGGTACGGAAACTTAAACCCAATGTAGTTTCCCCCAGGACAGATAAAACAAAGTCCATGAAACAAAAAAGGGGGTTTTCAAAGACCCTTTTTCCCCCGGCATTTTTTAAAATCGGGGGGTCATGGGGTTTTTAGAGCTAAATGCGGGGCCCAGGACAGGGAAATAGTCTAGGGTCCATTTAAAAAAAAAAGGGTTTTTTTAAAGTCCCTTTTTTTCCCCATTTTTTAAAATCGGGGGGTCATGCTTTTTTTGGGGCTCATGCGGGCCCAAAGGACAAAATATATTTCCAATTTTCCCATTTAACTAAAAGGGGGTTAAAAAGACCCCCTTTTTCAGGGCACTTTTAAATCGGGGGGTCATCGGGTTTTTGGGGCTTATGCTGTGGCCCAGGACAGATATAGTCAATGTCCAGTCCCCCAAAATGGGGGTTTTGAAAGATTCCTTTTTCTGGCATTTTTTTAAAATCGGGGGGTTTCTGAAAGGGTTTTGGGCTCATGCTGGGGCCCCCAGGACAGATATAGTCAATGCCCCCAGTTCAACAAAATGGTGGTTAAAAGACTCCTTTTTCCCCCTTTTTTTAAATCTGGGGCATGCGGGTTTTGGGGTTTCATGCTGTGGCCCAGGAAAAGGGACAGTCTAGTCTAGTGAAACAAAATGGTGGTTAAAAAGATTTCCTTTTTTCCTGCATTTTTTAAAATCGGGGGTCATGCGGGTTTTTGGGCTAAAGGCGCGTTCCAGGACAGGGATAGTCAATGCCCAAATTTTCAAGTAAAATAAGGGTTTTTCAAATAATACGGGCCTTTCGGCATTTTTTAAATTTGTGGGTCATGGGGTTTTAAAAGGGTCCATGCTGTGGTACAAGTCAGGGATAGTGAAGGGGTCTTTTGACTTTTTTTCGGTGGCTTTATAACCTAAGTGTTTTTGCCTAAGATTAGCACTATCCTTTAAACTTTTTGTGGATTTTTAATTCCAGCTTCCCAGCCCTTTTTGGGTGTAAAATGAAGGTGTTTTTTTCTCTCCCATAACTTTTAAAGGTCATGGGGTTAATCTATTTTTCCCACTATCGGAAATCGTCTTGATAATTTTCCCATATTACTATCGACCCTAAAGATAGTCCGACCCAATCCCTCATCACAAAAGGTACAAACTCTCTAATCAAAAGTGGACTAAAAAGTTGTAATTTGAAATCACTTATTGTTACACAAAGTACAAAGATTTTGCTTTAATTTTAATTTAGTGCCAGCCTCCACAGACATGTTTTATTATGGGTATTAACTCCAGGAAGTGCTGGTAATATTCTCTAAGTGTAGTACCATTTCTTTTGTCACTGTAGTTATTTTAGTGATGCTTAATTACTGTTCTGTTTTAAACTTTTCGGTAAATGTCATTGAGCGTGCCCGCGGGCCCCCCTTTTCCCGGCACGGCCAAAAATTGCCTGCTCCCGGCCCCCAAAGCCCCATAAATCACCCCTTTCCCCGCTTTCCGCTTCCCTGCCCCCTTTTTCTGAAATGCCAGTGCATGCATAGCCGCTCCCTAGGGCATGCGTTGGGGGAAACTCTTCACGAAATTTTAAAAGGGCCCGCACGCCGGTTTTTGGGTAATTGCCGGGGGCCCCCGACCCTAAATCTTTTTGACTCCTTCTGCACTCTCTGCCCGAGAATTTGGGGTCCCTTTGTCCCCTTTTGGAGGAGTTTTTTTGGAAAATTTTTCCCCAACTGCTATTGTTTCCCCCGACCACGTTCCCGCCATCCCCCCTACCTTATTGCCTGTCCCCGACTACGCCTCTGCCTACCGATTCTGTACCACGCTATGTCTAGATGGGTCAAAGATTTCTGGATCTATTTGAAGTCATCAAGCGTCTCAATTCGGTGACCTAAAAGATCCATCCTTTCCTCATAAATCTACTCCCTAAACCCCCAAAACCTTCCATGTCCTTTCCCACTTCAGGGCTCTTGTTCAAATCGCTTCTTTCCCGAAAATTTTTGCGCCATCTCCTGGGGGGCCTATTCCGGGATGATGTATTTTTAAGCCCAAAAGGTCCTGGCTGAAAAGTTGGTTTAGGGGGGAATAATTTCCTTTTTTTATTGACTGGGGGCGGTTTAGGGACGAAGACCGTTCCTGGGACCAAAAATTTCCCAACTGGGCACCTGTTTTTCCTCCGTAATTTTTGTCAGAAGAAGGGGGAAGGGCCTAAGGTTTTGGGGTTTCTGTCATGGACCTAATTTCTGACCCCATACTTGTTGTCTCCTCCTGCCTCTCCCTTTCCCGATATTGGTATCTTTTGGTGCGTTCTGGAGAGAGTGTTGGAGAGAGTTTTTCCTAATCTGTGTGCCTGCCACCCACCCTGACCTTATTGCCTGTCCCCGACTACCCCTCTGCCTACCAATGCTGTACCACGCTGCACGCCGGCTGCCATCACAAGCAAGTTACATCAGGGGTAGCAACCTGGTAGTTCCCCGCCACAGCAAGCCCAACCCGCCTTGCGTCAGGCTCTGGTGAATACCGGAGGCTGCTTAGACTCCGCTCTCTGGCGTGACTTACACCATCGCTTGCGGTGGTCCAGTGAATCCACCTACATCTGTGACAGTAAATTCATGTTACATTCAAAACGAGAAAGGGCAATCTAATAATCGGAACAATACACACAGCTGTAACCAATATAACATAATAAACTAATGTTGTATCAGACACATTATGATTTCAGACTGTGGAAAAGAAAAATATGAATCATATTTTATTGGTGGTGGTAAAGTATTTGATATTATTCGCAATATACAGGGAAGGTAGAAGAAGAAAAAAACATGTATTATCCCTATAATACAATACTTGACCTACAGTGGGTACGGAAAGTATTCAGACCCCTTTAAATTTTTCACTCTTTGTTTCATTGCAGCCATTTTCATTTTTTTGCTCATTAATGTACACTCTGCACCCCATCTTGAAAGAAAATGGCTGCAATGAAACAAAGAGTGAAAAATTTAAAGCGATCTGAATACTTTCTGTACCCACTGTATATGCCAGTATAAGTCAAGCCATGCGCTCACTCTGGTATGACCGACTCCGACTGGAACCTCACCGTGAGACTATTAAAACTAGAAGTACCTTTCTGTAATTGCAGTACCATGTCCCAACATGCTATAGTGGTCTGCAATCCCACGTCAAGGGATCCATTGAAAATTATACAGGTAACTGATACAGATGAAGCAAGTCCTTACATATAACCAGTGCTGTTTCTAGACTAAATTGCACTCACACTCTCTTCATTAACATGTTGTGCCATGCTGCGACACATTGCATCACCAATAACCAGTGTCTGAATATACAAAAAGCTATAACACAAAGTCCTATGTATAAAACTACTAAATAATGGTCATACATTTACCAAATAACACAAAAACAGAATCCCATGGCTAATATTACCAATAATTCAACTAAGACCAAATACCGCTTCACTATGCCCACATATCAACATCACATGGTGCCTGAATAATATCACTACATAGTGACTGAATAATACAGCCACATTCTCACCACATAGGCTGCCGTTAAAAAGTTTGGAGTCACCCAGACAATTTTGTGTTTTCCCTGAAAACTCATACTTTTATTTATCAAATGAGTTGCAAAATGAATAGAAATATACTCCAGACATTGACAAGGTTCGAATTAATGATTTTTATTTGAAATAATAATTTTCTACTTCAAACTTTGCTTTTGTCAAAGAATGCTTCCTTTGCAGCAATTCCAGCATTCCAGACATTTGGCATTCTAACTGTTAATTTGCTGAGGTAATCTGGAGAAATTTCACCCCATGATTTTTGCGTACCATACGGACAAGCTGCTCCCACAACAGCTCAATGAGGTTGAGATCTGGTGACTGCGCTGGTCACTCCATTACAGATAGTTCTTGCATAATTTGGAGGTGGCTTTGGGTCATTGTCCTGTTGCAGGATGAAACTGGCTCCAATCAAGCGCTGGTCCAGGGTATGGAAATGGCATTGCAAAATGGAGTGATAGCCTTCCTTATTCAAAATCCCTTTTACCTTGCACAAATCTCCCACTTTACCAGCACCAAAGCAACCCCAGACCATCACATTACCTCCACATGATTGACAGATGGCATCAGGTCCTCTTCCGGCATCTTTTCAGTTGTTCTGCGTCTCACGAATGTTCTTCTGTGTGATCCAAACACCTCGAACTTCAATTCGTCTGTCCATAACGCTTTTTTCCAATCTTCATCTGTCTGTGTTCTTTATCCAATATTAATCTTTTCCTTTTATTAGCCAGTCTCAGATGTGGCTTTTTCTTTGCCACTCTGCCCTGAAGGCCAGCATCCCGGAGTCGCCTCTTCACTGTAGCCGTTGACACTGGCGTTTTGCGGGTACTATTTAATGAAGCTGCCAGTTGAGGACCTGTGAGGTATTGATTTCTCAAACTCGAGACTCTAATTTACTTGTCTTGTTGCTCAGTTGTGCAGTAGGACCTCCCACTTTTCTTTCTACTCTGGTTAGAGCCTGTTTGTGCTCTCCTCTGAAGGGAATAGTATACACCATTGTAGAAAATCTTCAGTTTATTGGCCATTTCTCAAATGGCATAGCCTTCATCTCTCAGCACAAGAATAGACTGTTGAGTTTCACTCGAGTTTCGAACTAACAAATGTAATGCTCCAGATTCTCAACTAGCTCAAGGAACGTCAGTTTTATAGCTTCTCTAATCAGCAACTCTTTTCAGCTGTGCTAACATACTTGCACAAGGGTTTTCAAGGGTGTTCAAAAAATCTAATAGCTTTCTTTTCCCCATTAGCAAACACAATGTACCAAAAAGAACCTGGAGTGTAGTTGTTGGAAATGGGCCTTATTTAAACCCATGTAGTTTTTGGGATTTAACAAACCAGGGTTTGCAGCTAGATAATCATTTACCCCCATTAACAATGTTTAGAGTGTATTTCTGATTCATTTAATGTTAGCCTCATTGAAAAAAACTGTGCTTTTCTTTCAAAAATAAGGACATTTCTAAGTGACCCCAAACTTTTTAACGGTAGTGTATCACTAAAACATAGAGTCTGAAAAATACCACAACATATCATCACATAGTGGCTGAATAATAATGACACACCCTCACCACATATCATTAAAACATAGTGGCTGAATAATCATATTATCATCAAAAATGGCTGAATAATACCACAACATCATGACCACATATTACAACAACATAGTGACTGAATAATACCACCACATATCATCATCAAATAGTGATTGAATAATACCGCCACCTCATGAACACCTATCATGACCACAAAAGGACTGAATACTATACCACACGACTACTTAATTTAAACCTACTATGACCCAGAGTACCACAATACAGTGACCATGCAGTGGTAGATACCAGTTGTTTGTAGGCTCTCTGCACACATATAAGTGATTTCTGTAAAGTTACCCCCAGAGGCTTACAGGAGATGTCTTTTCTGATGAGTCATTCCCTTCTCTGATGAGTTCTTCTCGTTCTCCTTTTTTCTCTGTCTGGCCCAGAATGACTTCTCCCAGCCATGACTTTTCAGTGTAGAATTTACCAAACATCTTAAACACCTCACTTTTCCTGCACTTACCTACAAATTTGTTTCTTTGTACAAACTCTCCATTCACAGAAAACCAAATGGTAATAATGCCCTCTTGTACCTCTAACAGTAAAAGTGTCCACAAACGGCTATGGGGCTCCAATTTGTACACCAAGTTTTACTCCTGTTTTGTGCCCCCCATATAGTAGGCGGTTAAATCCCCCATTACAGCATGTAGGTACACCCCCAAACTAGGTAGGCAGATAGGTAAATCCCTTTTAGGTAGGTAGTCCTCAATTAGGGAGATGTAAGAAGATTTATAGGTCCCTCAACAGGTTAGTAGTTATAGTATTACATATCACATTTTTGTAAATATTGTATGATATCTTTTCATGTGACAACACTGAAAATATGACACTGATACAATGTAAAGTAGTCTGTGTACAGCTTGTATAAGGGTATGTTTAGACAGCGTATAGCGGCGCGTACCTGTGTGTGCCACTATAAGCCTGCTGTTAAAAGTACACACTAGCCAGCGCATACTTTCAACCATGCTGCGGCCCGACTCCCATTTACTTTCACTTTCCCCAGCGCATAAGTGGGGAATATGCTGGAAAATTATAGCACTTTAACATATTTGTGGGGCATACTTTGGGCGCATTGCAGAGCAATTACGCAGCAAAGTACGCCCTACAAATATGCCATGTTAACAATCCCTAACAGTGTAAATTTGTTTTTCTCCTCAAAATAACTCAACACACAACCATCATTGTTTAAAACGCTAGCAAAAAAAAAGTGAGTACAAATTTGTTCTTTTCC
The DNA here is from genome assembly GCA_025379985.1 of Phyllomedusa bahiana. Classification (NCBI taxonomy): domain Eukaryota; kingdom Metazoa; phylum Chordata; class Amphibia; order Anura; family Hylidae; genus Phyllomedusa; species Phyllomedusa bahiana. The sequence goes on along the minus strand of JAODAL010042478.1, from coordinate 18,014 downwards.
CCTCCATCCCCTTTTCCCCCTTCTCTATCATACTAAAAAGTTCCAAATCCCTCATGAAAAGAATTCTCTGGGATCAAAAAAAAAAAAAAATTTTTTGTCTACAAAAAAAAGGGCTGGGTCTAAAAAGATTGCCAAAACCTTAAACTGGCTCCTTCCGGTGGTTAAGCCCTATTTTGGTTTAACAGCAGGTTCCTCAAAAACAGGCTTCGTCATGGTTGACTAAAGATGTTGAGTGCATATACTCAGCCTCATAACCTTTGCATCATATTCATTGAGCGCTGTACATACAATGATTGGAAAGGCGGGGAGGGTAGTGAACCGTCCCTGTCTTCTCCCAAAGAAGCAGTTGCACAGTCCCAGAAAAGACCATTTTATGTTGAAAACGTTGTATCTTGAGGCTATTGCAATTTGAAGGATAAATATATTAGGAATAGCACATGGTAGGTGGTAAACCCTGTTACAGATTTTGCACCGGAGCCCAGGAACTTTAAGTTGTTATTACAATGGATTTTAACATTATACAAAACAGAGGGAAGGGGAAATAAACCTCACAGCAAGTGTTTGTTTTTCACTACACCTCTCAGAACCATTTCTCCTGTATTTATTCACAGCTGAATCATAGATCTGTATTACTAGATCAAACACCAAAATAAAAAAAAAGCCTTCTGAAATGCTTATACAACAGATTTATCTTCCATATATAAAATCCCAATTTAAAATCCTGTTCCAACACGTAATCTAAACCCACATTTGCAGATTTATTCTTTACAATGTGTTAGAGAAAATGTAACAAAGACAAAAATGCTAAATCCTCTTAGTACTGACAGTACACTATCCTTATGCCATCTGGTTCCAGGTCGCTGGGTCCAAGCAGACCAACATTCTTAATTGGCATTGGAGATTTAAATGTCCAAATAAGCTTTCCCTGAAGCTACGGTCTGCAGTCTAAGAAAAAAAAAGCATAGCACTTTCGGATTTTTAAAGATCTTAACATCAATAATAAAAAAGACCTATACTGCATGAACCAGTCTGGGTGATCTGAAACCAGGTGGAAACCATATAGTAATGAGCCACTCGTCCCTCCAGCGATGAAGCATCTGAAGCAGAAAACAATCTTGCCTGCTGTCTAGCATCTCAACAGGAAGCTTATTAGAGGCTTTGCTGAGTCACATCATATAGAAATGTGAAAATAAGAGAAGGGAAAGACCCAATATCTAGAATAGCACATGTGTAATTATCAGATGTGTCCTAGAGTGTGAGGCACAATATAGTCCACACATACGCTCCACAGGGAGATTGTGAAGAAGCCAACTAATGTGCTGACCCTCTTTGCAGCACTCTTTTGACTTCGTAATAACAGCTGGCCTCTCAAGTATTTGTCACAAATTTAACAAGCCTGAGACAGCAATATGCACCTATAAGTAAATTTGAAGGAAATATAGGACTGAATTAGAGATTTAAATGGAGTCATTTCAGGGAGAGGCTAATGAAGATATCATCATTACTCTTTAAAGGACCATCATCAATGTTAGTTTTCTTCCTAATTAACAAAGCAAAAATTTCCTCTAGAAGGGATATCAAAATCCAACATCAACAAGAAAAGATCCCAATAACACTTAACCTTTAATAACTATAAACCATGACAGACTTACAAAGCGTCAGCAGCACTTTGTTACGCGCCTGAGATCGGGAGGCATGCTGGAGGCGTACAACCGTACAATAGAGCATTTATAGCTTCAGTACGGCAAATCCAGGCATATTACTGCTGGAACAGGTAAACCACTTTAAAAGTGGTTTACCTGAGCTTGAATTGTTGTTTTTGCACTAGAATGTGCCTGATTTATGACCGGCAGTAGACTTGGTTCAAAGATTCAGGCGCATTCAACACTACTATTGTGCGCAAAAAAAAATGTTGTCTGGGCGCCAGAAATCATATATGTTGCCCTTAGTCTCCTTTGCTAACATTCAGTGATTATTTAGAAGGGGGTTGTAGTTGTGGAAGGGGGAATGGATCCCAGAGTCCCTCTAATCATAGGCATGAATGTATTGTGGGAATCAGATTAGTTAATGGCTCGTAAACTAGGGCCCTGTTACTTGAAACAAATCCCAGAGCATGTCTCTACTTGCTCTGCATTCCAGCGAGCCCTTAAATATTGACATGTTTAAGCAGAATTACAAGAAGAAGCTGAGCTCTTGGGAAGTATATATGTGACTCCATCTCGTGCTGTTCAGGTGTGCACCTGACATGAGATATCGTTTTCCCTACTGATAGACACGAGGCTTGGTCTACAAAGGGTCACTATACTGGTGAAACCAGTATTACATATGGATCTGGAGAGTGGATACTGGCAAGTGCCAATCGCCCCAACGGGACTTTTTAAATTCCTAAGAATGCCGTTTGGATTGAGCAATGCACCAACTATGTGTCATGATCTGCAAATCCCTTTGCCTCCCATCTGAAAACTTTCCTTTGATCCTGGTGGTTGGAATCTGGCCTCTGCTCTGGCTCCTGTTGTCGTCCAGCAGGGCGACGGTTAACACCTGTCTGAGCACTCTCCCAGTTGTTACCTATGCCTTATCATCGTGAGCTATAAAGCCCTGCCTCTAGATACAGTCTGGGCCTGAGTTTTTGATGTGCAAGCTGAGGTCCGTTGCACTGATGTCTCCTGTCCCCTGAGTTCCTGTGATTCTGTATTCCCAATTCCATGTTCCTGACTCCATGTTCCTAATTCTGTTTTTCCTGCGTGATCCGATTCCTTTGTTTGTTTCCTACCTGGTTCTGTCCTCTGCCTGGTTCAAGTCTGCTGTGCCTTTTGTTCCAGTGTCCTGCCTGTTGGTACAAGGCTGTTATCCTGTTGTTAGTACAAAAAAGTTATTGGTCACAGAAAATGGCGCCACGGCGCACATGTCAATAATGGAAATGGTTTGGATTTTTTACGGTACCAAAACATGAAAACCTAACATGTTTGGTGTTGCCAGAAGCGACTCAACCTGCAGAATACCGGGACTATATCCTGTAGACGGGAGAGTGTACTCCCTTTAAAAAAAAAAACTGCAAACATGGTACAGTCCTTGTTTTCGTTTTCTTTATTATTGTACAATTATCATTTTTTCATTGCCCACAACCCTCCAGGCTTAACATATGAAAAAAGCAACGAGAGATAAAACCTTAAAATTTTTTTTTAGAACTTCTTAAAACTCCCATATAAAAAGTAGATAATTAAATTCTTCTGGTACCCAAAGGGATAGATTAAAGCAAACCAATTTTTGCATCGACCCAACTCTCCAGGCACATCCTTCGTATTAAAGCTTTCTTTATTTTTGTACCAGACCCAATATTTCAGCCCAAAACCCTCTCCGGGCCAAAAAACATATGAAAAAAGGGAACAAAGGAAAAAATATGTGATGTTTTGAACTTTTTAAAAAGTCTCTCCATATCAAAGTAGATAATTAAACATTTTTTTACGGGTATCCAAGGCATAGCAGTATAGAAACCCAAATTTTTGCATCGCCCGCCACATGAATTCCCTAACCCCATGGTGACGTTTCGGGGTTGACCTCCTTTTAAACCCAGCGTCAAGGGTGAAAAAGGGTCCTCTCCGTTAAATTTATGTTCCCTGTATTCTGCAGGTTGATGCGCTTCTGGCAACACCAAGGATGTGGGGTTTTCATGTTTTGGTACCGTAAAAAAAAGAAAAAAACCTTTTCAATTGTTGACATGTGCGCCGTGGCGCCATTTTCTGTGACCAATAACTTTTTTTTGTACTAACACCAGAATTACAGCCTGGTACCAACAGGCAGGACACTGGAACAAAAGGCACAGAAGACTTGAACCAGTAAGAATGTTTAATTATCTACTTTGATATGGAGAGACTTTTATGAAGTTCTAAAACGTATCACAGGTTTTATTCTCATCGTTGCTTTTTGCATATGTTAACCCCGGGAGTTGGGGGCAATTAAAAAATGGTTTTCATGGTACAAAAAATTTAAAGAAAGTTTGTACAAGGACTGTGTTGGTTTTTTTATTTTGGTGGTTTATTTGGGGTTAAGGGAAAGCCCCTATACTCCTCTCCTGTGGTTCGTATAAAATTTAATAAAAGGGTAAAGTCTATTATTACAAGTACGTTTTTTTCCCTTTTGTCCCCTTGGAATTTTTTGGCTTTTCCCGTACATTTTTTGCATGGTGAAAACTTTCATTAAAAAGAAACATTTTTGCCTGCAAAATAAACCTTTTTAAAAACTAAATGGGTGGAAAAATAAAAAATTTTGGGTCTTGGAAGGAAAGGTTTGAAAAAACAAACATGTAAACCAAAAAAAACAAAAGGGGGCCACATGTATGAATCCCGACGGGTCGGGGCGCCCCTTTTCCGCCGTTTTCCGGGGGAATTTGCCCCTATTTTGCCCGGGCCCGGAGCGCTATACTACAAGTAAATCCGCTCGCCTCGCTGTATTTTGGCGCGTGGGGGGTCCGGGGGCGCAGTGCGGGGCTGCCCCCTAGGTTTTCGGGCCGGGGGTAGTGCGGTAAATGCGGGGAAAAGTCCGCCGCCCCGGCCCAGGTGTTTAGGAACAGTGGGGGGCCCAAGGCGAGTGCGGCGCTGCGCCTATGATTCGCCCCCGGGGGGTACCCACTCTACATGGGGGGGAAAAAGTTCCCTCGCCTCGCCGTGTGTGGGGGCCATGCGGGGACTGGGCAGTGGGGACTTGGGCCCGTGCGGGATGCGCCAAAAAACAGTTTCCGATCGGAAGGTTTGAACAGGGAAATCTTTCCCAATGCGGTGCGGAGTATGAATAAAAAATCGCCTTTATAAGGGGTTTCAACATTCTCGGAAAAGAGCTGAAACCAAAAAAAAAAAATACAAAAAACAAAATCACTTTCCAATTTCCAAATTTAAAGTTGGGATTTTTGGAAATTCCCGGAAATTTTCTAATTCAAATTTGAAAGCTTTCTGTTGGTCGGGAAGCCAGCCAACAGAATAGGAGGACGTAAAACCATTAAAACCCTTTGGGGGAAGTTTAGCCCCAATCAGACCAAGGGGGGATAGTTCAAAATACGTAAAAAATGGGAAAAGAGCTGATTGGTTAAGCACGGGTTTGGGCTAGCTAGCCAATCGAATAGGAGCAAAAAGCCATTCTAGCTTGGAGAATTTAGACCAAAACAGAATCCACGGCGGGATAATTCAAAATACAGTAAAAAAGACAAAAAAAGAGCTTTTGGGCGGCTAGGGGTGTTGGCTATCCCAGCCAATAGAGCGCGAGCTATTCTCCCATTTAGTCTATGGAGAGAGGGGCGCCTGAAATCTGGGCCACGCCTTTGGGCATAAAAGTTTTTAATAAAAAATAATTTTTTTTAAGTGAAAACATTATCAGAAAAGAGCAGAACCCTTCTTTACAAAAATAAACGTTTTAAAAACCCAACAACGGTTTTCGCCAAGCCCGGGGCTACATAGGGAATTGAATAGAAGAATCCCGGGGAATACAGTAATTCAAAAAGTTTAAGCATTTCAACGGTCGGGATAAACCACCCAAACAAAAGGGCGACAATGTCCCCTTATAACCTTGGGGGAAATTTTACCAAAAAAAGGACGACAATGTCCCTTTTCCTATGGGGAAAAATTTACCAATCATATTCAAAAAGGGGGCAGTTCAAAAAAACAGTAAAAATGCAGAAACGATGATTGGGTTAAGCGGGGGTCGTCAGCTTAGCCAAACAGGCCGAGCTACTTTTCATAGAATTCTATGGGGGGAAAAAAAATTCTGGATTGGCTAATTAAAAGAGGCGCCGTTTTTTTGGGGGCCAGGAGGCGAGGGGAGGGTTTGGGGTTTTTTAATCTTGAAAAAAAAGTAAGGGGAAATTTTATAAACTGAAGGGGCCGATTTTTGTTTTGTTTTGGGGGGGGTTAAAAAAAAAATTTTTTTTTTTTTTTTTATTTTCTTGAAGGTTTGGGAGGGGGGAAAGAAAAAAAAAAATTTGATTTTTTGATTTTTTTTTTTTTTTTTATTTAATTGTTTTAAATTAAAAAAATTTGTAGGGGGTATAAATTTTTATTTCGGGATGTTGTTTTTTTCATGGGGCTGAATTTCTTTTCCCATAAACTCATGAAAAGTACTCGCGCTCTGATTGGCTAAGCTGGACGGCCCCGCCGCTTAAACCAAAAAGTCGTTTCTGCATTTTTACTGTATTTTTAACTGTCCCCCCTTTTTTTTTGATTGGTCCAAAATTCTCCATAGGTTTTAATGGACTTTGTCCCTCCTATTTATTGGCTGGGTAGCCCCAAACCCCCCGGTCGCCCAATCAGCTCTTTTCGTCTTTTTTTTGTATTTTGAACTTCCGCCTTGATTTTTTATTTTGGTCCAAAACTTCTCCATGGGGAATAATGGGGCTTTTTCGTCCCTTTTTTGATTGGTTAAAACCCTCTAGGGTTTGAAGGGCCCTGTTTGCTCTATTCTGATTGGTCCAAACTTCTCCAAGGATATAATGGGTCTTTGTCGCCCTATTCTGATGGCTGGCTTTTGCGACCCAAAGAAAAAGCTTAAACAATTTGAAATTTCTGTTTTCCCGGGGATTTCTCTATTGCAATTCCCTATTCGCCGGTCTCGGCACAAAGCGTTGTTCGGGGTTTTTAAAAAGTTTATTTGTAAAAAAAAGGGGGCTTTCTCTTTATTGATAATGTTTTACTTAAAAAAAATATTTTTTTTTAATATCCATGCCCCCGGCGACGCCCGGATTTCAGTGCCCCCATCCTCCCTAATAAATGGGGAAGTAGTCGCGCCTTTATTGGCTGTGTAGCCAAGACCCCTAGCTCAGCCAAACACCTTTTCTGTTTTTTTTTGTATTTTTAATTATCCCGGTGGTTCTGATTTGGGCTAAACTTCTCCATTGACTAGAATGGGTCTTTGTCGCTCCCTATTTTGATTGGCTGGCTAGCCAAGTCCCGGTTGCTCAGCCCAAACAATCTTTTTTTCATTTTTACTGATTTTGAACTATCCCGCCGTGGATTTGATTGGGCAAAATTCCCCATAGGTTTTAATGGTTCACTGTCGCTTATTCTGATTGGTGGTTTTATGGCCCACCAATGAGAATAGGTTTCAGAATTTGATTACGTATTTCCGGGAAATTTTTAAAATCATAAATTTTTGTATTGCGCCGTGGGTAGAGTTTTTTAAAGGTTTTTTTTTTTTTTTTATGTTTATTTTTTACGTTCACTCTTTTTTGACACTGTTTTCGCCTTTTTTTTTTTGGAATCATACTCCCCGCGCAGGAGCGGGCGCCGAATTTCTGTCGCGATCTTCGATCCGCTTTTTGCAAGTTCCGATCCTGCTTACTTCGCCTCTGAGGAGCATTTAGACCCAAAAAAAAACCTTTGGTTTCCTGTCGGAGTGCCGGCGCTACTGGCCTCGTTTGCCGACTCGCCATCGTACATGCCCGGAGTTTTCCGAGCGCGGGGGTCCCCCCCGGAACCCCACCCCGCGCCCACAACCGGGCCCACTGCCCGCCCCTTCAACGGGGCGCAGCTGAAAGTGCCCAACACTAGCCTAACACTAATCCCCGCTCCGACCCGCGGGATTTTGGGTGGGAGGCGCGGTGCCAAAAAACGGGGGAAAAGCCCTTCATACATGTCGCCCAAAGCCTTAAGGGGGTTAATTTGGGCTTTCTGCTTTCCCCGATGTTTTTTTCTTTTTCAATAAAGTCATTTGAAATGTAAAAACTATGTTCCCCTGTTTGTGGGGCGTGTCTATGGGGGCCCCCGGGGTTTTTCTGATATACCTGTATGACGTAATTATCTATACACCCACCATACAAGAACACTTAGATAAACTGGATCAGATCTGGGTCTGTTGGTCAACGGGTTTTAAAATGGTCCTTAAATTTCCAAAGAAAAAAGATTCCTTTTGAGCATGTCGTTTCACAAAGAAACCCCAAAATGGAGGCGGTAGAAAAATGACCGACACTTAAGACCATCAATGATCTCTAAGCATTTATGGGATTAGTGGGTTACTAATGCATATTCATAAAGACTTTTAACAAGTTTAACCCCCACATCGTTTTTTTCAAGGGGGAGCCCAGAAGATCAAGTGGCAGTTGTTGAGAAAAAAATGAAGCCAGATCAGGGATTCCCAGCCCTTTAAAAAAAAATCATACCCCTCCTCATTATCAGACTATTCTCCCCTTTGTTCTAGAGCGGGCAAAAAAAATTGGAAAAACCATTCTGAAAACCAAACCCAAAATTCAATGCGTGTTTTGCTTGCCATGAACCCCTGAAGGGAAAATAAAAGAAATCCAGAGAATTACAGCTAATTCAAGTTGAGTTGCTGACAGTGATGTGGGTTGTGACAGAGAAATTGTGGATGTGCTAAAATGGGCTGAACTCACCTTGGTGATTGAAAACAATCCATTGGGCCACCTGGGGACAGCTAAATTGGGGGCATTGGAGATCTATTCCAGGGCATTGGGAGCACTCCACTTTATCGTGAATTGGCTATGGGCTACAGCACCACAGTCTGAAGGTAGAAAAGGAATTAAACTCTACAGAGTCTGCCTACCCCATCAAATGGCACCTATGACAAGTGGTGATCTCTTCCTGGGAGGTAGAAGACATTGTGCGGGAGATGCATGGAATGAAGAGACACTTTGGGCTAGCCAAAAGGTTTTCCTGCTTACGAGAATATTACCAACTTAGCTTGCTACAAACAGCCACCAAAGTATGTAATCAGTGTTGGAACTTCAGTTTATTCCAAGCCAGTAACCAGAAGGGCAATACAGTATACTTCACTTCAGGATTCATTCCTTATTTGTTTATGTTTAGACGCAACGGTCTGTATCTCTTCACCGTTATACTGACTACCATAGACTGTTAGATGGAAGAATGAACTAAACAAACCTTGGTGGAAGAACAGAGAAGAGACCTACGGGGATGTACAATCTGGTTGCTAAAAGATTTGACCCTTACGAGCTAGTCGTAAACAAGAAATCCAAACACCTCCCCTTACAAGTGGGAGACCGAGTCATAGTTTGAGATCACAAGGGAATATTGCACTGGAAGTTGGAATCTCAAGCCTGTAAAGTGCTGAAGCAGCCAAACCTAGAGATACCAGTTTTTTAGATCAAACTGGAAGATAAAATAGGGCCCATCTGACGAGTCCATTGCAATATGTTGCAGCCATGCATATTTGTGTGTCCTGCTGCCTTAAGGGAAAATTAGTACCGCCAACTCCTGTGTTGCCAATTGACAATGGTAGTGAGTCATGGGTACCGCCTTCAATGCACCAGCTACACCTAATGTAGCACAGAAATGCCAGTATCTACTGAAGAGGTAGAAGAGGGTAGAGCATTAGAGCCAGAACTGAGACAATCCCAGAGGCCACCTTTGGTAAATTGTCAGCTCACTACGAGGACTATGTTTTGTAGGTCTTGATGACTGGGTGGGCAACCCATAGCTCAGAGGCGAAAGATGTAGGGCTAAAGCCAACAGTTCACCTTTCCTCAGTAAATGTCACCAAACACTGGGGAAGGGAATAGGAGGAGAAGCCGGGGAAATTGTGAGGGGTGGAGCGAGTCCAGTGTCAGTTAAGGCAGTTGAGAGAGAAAGAGGAAACTTAAGGAGGGTGGTGAGATCCCTTGTGAATAAGAGGAGTAGGGATAACTATTTGGTTACCTCTTAGTTGTGGCAGTGCCAGAATCAAGTAGATTTTGCAAGGACACGGGTACAGTACATATGGATGAAGAAGGAGACTCCCGCCCTACAGGTTAATGGCTGAAGAACATGTCAAAGAGGAGGCCGTTATAACAGACAGTTCCCGGCAAACCCTGGGTGACAGTTAAGAGACTTTCTATCATCAAAGTTCCCCAAATCCAAGTTATAGAAACCCTTTAAGCCAAGAAAATTGTTGCTACCTCTTGTATCATCTGGGATAAAACTCAATATATTTTGTGAAACAAAGGCCACATTCATATATTTTGGTCAGTATTTTGTTTAATGAGTTGTAAGTAGAGATGGGCGAATTTCTCAAAAATTCGATTCGCCGAGTTTGCCAAATTTCTCGACAAAATTAGTTTCGGCCTGAATTTATTCATGGCGAATCGCATTAAAAACAGCTATTACCTGGCTGCAGAGAGCCTGTAGGGTGTTGTAGAACATTGTGCCATGCTCAAATATGCATAGGGAGCGTGGTTTGGTCTTCATGCAATGCTGTGTTTTAGTATAACACGCACGTGACAGCTGCTGCTCTTAGAATCGCTTCACTCTTCAATTCTCTGGGCACTTACAGGGGCAAAACTGACCAAATAAGTGAAGCGGGAACCCAGCCTGACAAAGTCATGTCAGCGCCAGCTGGAAAGAACCGAGCTGAGGGCCAAGATCCTCCAATAACGTCAAAGAACACAATAGTAGGTTCCTGGAGCCGGCACAGTTCGCAGCACAGTAAGGGGACGTCACAGCAGGGGTCACTCCACAAGGCCAGAGCTTTACACCCTCACCAGATGATTTCACAGAATATGACAGAACCTGTTCTGTTAAACGTTGATATATGTAAAGGCCCCCCCGAATCAGTGGAGAGGGTGTCGGCAGTAATTTTGCATTGACGTATCTGATCATTTTGCCCTTCCTTTCATCCGTCAGTGTCCGCTTTCAATCGGTCAATAATCCATCAGTATTGCTAAGGCAAAAAACAAACAGGAGTTGATCCAAAACAGAGATGACCAGTAAATGGGATATTTGCATGTCTTCTGTGTTCTGTATCCACTCCTGCTTTTGGCTAGCTAATCATTAGACAATCCTGATCTTTTTCATTCCTTCTGACAGATGAAAAGAAGGGGAAAACTAAACATAGTGGCAACATCATAGAGTGGTGGAGGGTGGAAACAGCATTAGGAAACCACAAGGTGTTCCAGTGAGACAGCAGTCAGTTGGCAGCAGCATGAGTAGGCCACAGAGTGGCACAATGACAGAGTGTGGAGGTGGAAATAACATCAGGAGCCCACAGAGTGGCAGAATGACACAATGTGGAGGTGACGGCAGCAGCAGCAGCAGCATGAGGTCAGAGAGTGGCACAATGACAGAGCGTGGAGGTGGGTGACAATTCCAGTCTCTGGTAAAGATGGTGGGAGGCAGATGGAGCAATTGGCAGCAGATGTGTGGTATCAGGCGGGTGGCAGCATCAGAATAGTGGCTGAGGCGAATAGTTAGAATCCAGACTAATTTCTCAAAGTTTTGGTGAGGCGTCATGGCTGATCTAAACTGATGCATAAGGCATTGGTGTGTGGAAATCCTGGCCGCTCCACGCCTGATTCATCTGGACAAAGGTTAGTCTCTCCACATTTCGTTACCTTGGGGTAACGATGGCCCACGCCGCAGTGAACACCCGCTCTGATGCCACACTACTGACTGGGCAGGACAGCTTCTCCAGTGCAAACTCGACAAGTTGCGGCCACACATCCAGTTTGGCTGGCCAGTTGTCCAGTGGATCTTCTACCTGGGGTGGCAGAGTGCTGTCCAAGTAGGCCACCACCTGCTGGTTCAGGGTCTGCTCCAGGTCCTGCTGCTGCTGCTGAGTACTCTCCTCACTAGGCAGGTGAAGGAAGCTGCTCATCAACGACTCCAGACTTAGGCTGCTGCTGATGGAGCTGGTACTGCTCCTACCCTCCCACCTCCCGACAGCAGCTGTGGCAGTGGTACATGAGCGATGAGGAACCCCCCGGTCAGACCTGCCAGAGGATGAACGATGGCGCACATAGGCAGCGGCCAACTGACTACACAGGATTTCTCTATACTACGCCAGTTTCTCCTCTCTCTCGCCAGCTGGAAAAAAGCCTCCCATTTTGGACCGGTATCAAGGGTCCAAGAGGGTGGAGAGCCAGAAGTCATCCCTCTGCCGGATGGTGACTATTCGGCTGTCACTAGCCAGGCAAATCAGCATGCTGCGGGCCATCTGCGCAAGTGACTCTGAGGGACTCCCTGCCTCCATCTCCACTGTATACTGCCACGGTGTGTCTGGGTCATCTGCCTCATCTTCCTCATCTCCCTCTACCTCCTTTGGATGCTCCTGCTCCTCCTCTCCTGTCACCTGAGTTGAAAAACTACTCATTTTGCCAGACACTGCTTGTGCTCAAATCTCCTCCTCCTCCTCCTCCAGTTCAGCCCCCACCAGACTCACGTGGGGGTGAGATGTAGTCTCCACGATTCCAGTCCCCTGACCAGACAGATTTTGCAGCATCTGTTCCAGGACATGAAGCAGTGGAATGATGTTATTCATCCCGTAGTCCTGGCGACTGACAAATAACCATTAGTTCTCTGAACGGTGCAGAGTCCACCACTTGGAAAGGGAGGGACTGCAGTACAACAACTTGGACAGGAGCACGGTCAGCTCCTGCACCTTAGGATGGTTGGATGCATACTGTTGTCTCTTGGCAATCACCTTGTTTAATGACTGCTAGCGCCATGAGTGGCTAGGAGCAGGAGCATCTGGATCGGGAGATGATGGGAAAGACAAACAGCTCCCTTCTGCAGAGGTGGTGGAGCCTTCACTGGCTGAAATGCCATGCGTGCCACTGGGTGCTGCTGCTGAGAGTGCTGCGGCAGCAGGATGGACCACCACATCTGAGACACGCTTCTCCCAGGCCACCGAATGGTGACGCTGCATGTGTTGACGCAGGGCCGTGGTGCCACATTAGCTCCCTGGGCACGTTTCACTTTCTGCCCACATATTCTAAATATACACATGTTCGGTTCCTCCGGTGTCTTAACAAAAAACTGCCACACCGCCAAGTAGGTGATTACTGCCCACGCTCCGCACTGAGTGACTACTACCACCGCTGCCTTTGTGAGCCTCTGTGCCGCTACTTGATTGGACCTGCAAAGCAGGTGGTCTACCCCGTGACCTTTTGGCTCCTGACCTCACACTGCTGCCACCCTGCTGACTCCCGGCCACACTACCGACTTGCTGGCTGCGCCGCTGCCTGACGCACAAGCTGACACCCTCTTCTCCCAATGATGATGATGATGATGATGATGAAGCCCTTGCTTCAACCGGTTCCCAAGTGCAATCGGCTACATCATCATCGATTAATGTTTGCCCGTCACTGCTGTCCTCCTCAACGGTCTTGGTATGCAGAGGCTGACCTTTCACAACATAACCTCCCATGCCACTCTCCACATCAATACTTTGCCGCCTACTGCAAGAAGCAGGGGATGTCTGCCCTACCACTTCGCTGCCAAGGAGCTACTGACGGTCTTCAAATTGTTCGTCCTCGCTGTATAGTGGCGCTGAGCCCAGCCCACATAGTAGTTCTCTGGCTGAGGGAACTGAACGGGACAGAGGCGGTTTGAGGACAGGTGAGGGTCGCTGAGCTGTTCCCGGGCCATGCAAACTAAGAATTGTGTCTGACGAACCCACTGACTCTTGACTGGGGTTGTCAGATGTAATCTGGGATAAAGTTGATGACCTAGTCAACCAATCAAGAACCCTTGGGTTGGTGGTCAACACACGGCCACTAGATGACACCGGCAGTTCTGGCCTCACCGAGTCACCCCTGCTGCGACGTCCCCTTACTGTGCTGCGACCTGTGCCTGTTCCAGGAATGTTTGTGCCACTGCCACTCCCATGTGAAGAGCCTGCCACCTCTCTGTTTGACATACTTTTTGAGCAAAAATTTACAGATTCTGTTTAATGAAGATGTCTGTATATGATAAATAGACACCCTGTATTTTACTCCAAATGAAGCCACTAACAACAGGCTAAATTAACCCTTGGATATGAAATACCCTACAGAAATAAACAGATGAAATTGAGGCGTATATGGGGCAGAATTACACCCACCCTTGAGAATACCCCACAAACTAAAACAAAATGGTAACGCTGGTAGCGTTAAATGTGTACAACTGACAACCACTTGTGAAGCTCTTTGGCCTCAGTCACTGATAAAAGCAGTTTCTTTTATAATGACTTCTATAGAGCAGCAGATACAGAACTCTGGTTGAGGAAGAGATGTGCAACTGACACAGACTTCTGGTGGTCTTTCCCCCTCTAGTCGCTGATAAAAGAAGTTTGTTTTATAATAACTTCTATAGAGCAGCAGCTAGATGCTTATGCCAGGACAGACTGTGAGAAGTGTGAGAATTTAAGATGGCGTCCGTAGTTATAGGGCTGTGGCGTCACAGAAGCCCGCTGGTCGCTGATTGGCTTCATGTCTGCACATGTCATTGAGGGTGTTGCTTTCTTCCTCCCACAGTTCTCTGCCCCATGTCACGCCATGTGCTCATGCCCATTTTACCAATAAAAAAGACGCTTCATTCCCGCGAATCACCCTAAACTTCGGCTTCATGCAGAACCAAAGTTTTCCTGAAATTCTAAAAGGATTCCACTTCGTTAGAATCTCTAGTTGTAAATAAAAGCCATTAATGAAACTTACAGAGAAAAAAGGGTATATTTTAAATATTTGCATTGTTTCTGTGTTTTGATACTACTACTAGTTTTAGCTTACAAGTACCTGTGCAAAATAATTACCAATATACTGTCACGTGAAAGTGGCCAAACTGTCAGTATAGGACCGCAAGGTCACTTCAGGTTTTCAGCTTCTGAGCATAAAGACTAATGTTTACTGAGACATGCCTGTATATACAATCCTAAAAATGGTTCTAAAAGGGTTTCAGAGGAAAAAAAAATTAAGATAACTTTCTGTGTCGCAATATTATAGTGTATGAATTTTCAAGTTAAGTTTTGCTATATGTGTATATTAGAAAGATGCACCACTTTTCATTCTAAAGTGTTTAGAGTGGGCATCTTTATGTGATAAAATGTAGATGGAGAGTGTGAATATTTGCCACTGTACTTTCTCTCCATAGTTTTAATAGCCCTGGCAGTAATGGGCTGTTGGGCAGTATGATAATAATATTTGTAGTGGCAGTATGGTTTTTTTGCTCCTCCTGATAAACATGTGGTGGACACTCATAATGCTTTTAGAACCACCTTCATACAGAGGCACCTAAACCCTTTATTTTTTGTTTTTTCACCCTTACATTCCAAGACTTACATTTTTGTGTTTCTATCGACACAGCCATATGTGTATAAGTGCTTGTTTTGTTTGGTTTTTTTGCAGGGGGAATTGTATTATTTAAAGGTTTAATTTAATATATCATATAATGTATAAGAAAGACCCCAAACAAAACTCTTTTTTGTGGTAGAATGAAAAAAAAAAACTCAGTTTCACCATTTTTGCTGGATTTTCGTTTTATTGCATTTAACCTACACTATAACTGACATATTACATTTATTCTGGTCACTACAAATGTTAATGTTTTATCATTTATGTTTTATGATAAATGGGAAGAGGGAGTTAAATTAATTTGTACTATATTTTTTTTACCATAATTGTTAGTTACCCTAGGGGACTCGAATACACTTGTTCTGGGATATATTATCATCATAACATTCTTCTATTAATTATTGTAATAGGGAACAGTCTTTATAAGCCTCCTGGCTGTCATAACAACTGAATGGTATGCTGACAGCAGGTGTCAGCTGTATAACACAGCTGGCACTAGATGGGTATGGAGCATTCCCTACCCCATATCCAGAGGGTGCTGGTTAGATCACTGTAATATTTGAATTTGTTGCAACCATGTAATATTTTAATCTGTTCATATACTGTAAATCATTATAACCTATAAAAATGAGAAAAGACAGATAAAAAGGTTTATGTAAGACCCGCTCATGACATGACTGTACATACTGTATGGAGGTATCATGCAGTGATTTAAAGGTAATGTGTCATCAAAAATTAATTATTGTTTAACTCACGTTTTTATGTTAAACACATTTTTAAGAATTTTGGTTTATTTCTTTTTAATTTTTCATATCACTTCAATATTTTTAATAATTCTTAAGTCCCGCAGTTTTACTTTGGCCCACTACCCCTTTTTGCACAGCTTTAACAGCAGTCAGAGAGATTCTTTACAGCACTTCATGCACATAGGAGTTTTATACTGTTTCTGTCCCTTTAGACTTCAATAGGACAGTTTTTAGTCATGCTGGGGAACCTAGGAAGAATCACTCTGCAGGGGGAGGGGGGTGAGAGCTGTGACATCTCCTCTTGTGACTGTGATTCTGTCCTATTCCACTGGTTCTCCTTTCAGTTTGACCCTGCTTGTGTTAATGGAAAACCCACAGCAAAAATCTTTATCTATAGGCAGGAAGTGTCCAGACTGTTATTAGGCCCTTAGTGGCCAAAGGAAAACTGCAGCTTAAGGGAAATTATTAAAAAATATTGAAATAATGGAAAATTAAAAATAAATATAACCAAAAATTCTTAAAAAATGTGTTTAACATAAAAACGTGAGTTAAATAATAAGTCATTTTTGATGACACATTCCCTTTAAGGAAAAACAAAAACTTACAGTCCCACCCCATTATATTGTTATTATGCAAAAAAAAAAACAGTGCCCAACATTCAGCCTTGGCTTCAAGGGAATATGTACCTTCAGCAAACACAGTAAAGCCTTTAGTACAATGTTCTAAAACAACTACAGTATTATTCTTATTTTAACTAACCAATATAAAAAGGGAAAAGGTGTTTTATGGAGAGCCATTGAATTCACATGGCCTGTTACAAATAATGTTTCAATTAATGTACGTGGCATGTGAAGATTTACCCATGCAATATAAACTCAGACTGTCTATGTTGCCATACTCACATCCTTTAACTGCATATCAATACTCCAGAACAGTCCTTGAAAAACCCCTCCCACGGCTTTGTTTTTTATATTTTTGTTATATAAAAGACGTGCATTTTTTGATGAGTTTTTTTTTTAACCTCATCAATCGGAGTACCAGGGACCCCTGGGAAGGAGATGCGAGGTGATGCAGGCATATAAGGAGCCTGCCATCTTAAGCTAGTTCAGTTGAGTTGTTAGTAGCTAAAAGCCATAGAAGATCCTGTTGTTAAGTTATCACAGGATAAAGGAGTCGACCAACATTCTAGCCAGCGGTGGAGCAGGAGCAGGCAGATGGCAGTTACATCAGCCTGTGATGAAGAATACACACAGAAGAAGAACAGATAAGAGATACAGAGAGACACACAGAAACAGAAGAAGACAGAGTCGAATTTTCCCGTGAAACCAACACCAAGCCCAAAAACGGGGGAAAGAGGGGAAAACCCCTTTGGCCAGTTCCAAGTCAGGAAAATTTTACACTAGGGGCCTGAGTGATGACCAGAGGAGTGCAGGCATGGAATTTTTGCTTAACCCTACAATGCAATATTACAAAAATGTCCTGGGCACTCACTGTCCACAAATGAGTGCAAGCCAAAAATTTTATCAATAAAGAGAGAGTAGGCTGCACTCCAAAAGTGTTTTCAAATATTAGCAATTTATTATTCCCCTTTTTTGCAACATAATTATTAAGTCGACTTCATATTAAAAAAAAATTTCAAGCTGTAAAATTTAGTAACATGGTTTTCAGAATCTAAACTTGAATCCGGGTGACTAAAAAACCCCCAGGGGACGGTCCCCCAAGATTACTTCAAGAGCTTAGTGAACAATCACTTTATAATAATATTAAATTTAAAATATAAAATATTTTTTTTTATATATATATATATATAAAATTAATTAATTATATGCAGTGCCCTTAACAAAAATTTATAAAATTTGCTTTTTTGGTTTGAGATTATGGAAACATAAAATTTTCCACCCTACATGAATTTTATTCAAAAGTAGGGGCCCTTTTTTTAAATTGACATGCAATGTTGGTTTTCTCATCTGATACAGCTTAATGAACAAAAGCCAACAACAGTGGAGGGGATCCAACATTAAAAGTTATGTGGCCTTGAGCATCAATTACAGCTTGACAACGACATCTCATCCTGTTCACAAGTCAAGTTATTGCTGCGAGGCATGGGATCCCACTCTTCATTAACGCTCCTTTTTTAAATTAAAAAAAGTTAAAGGGCTCTCAGGCAACTCAACGATCCCAAAGGTTTTCAAGGGGTTTTCTGGAGAAGTCCGCCCCCCTCTATTTAGGTA
>JAODAL010042477.1:0-34783 GCA_025379985.1 Phyllomedusa bahiana | reverse complement strand
TAAAGGGGTTTTATCGTTACAAAGATCATATCTTAGATTATGGGGACAGTAAAAATAAGCACTTTTATAATTGGGTTGCATTACCTCGGTCACTTGGTTTAGCAGATATAAGCATCTCTGTAAAACTGTCTTTTATTTCTGATGTTGCTGGTCAGAACGCCCCCTGGTCGATTCTCGCACCCTAGACACGCCCCCTGCACTGTGATTGACTGGCTGATATTTCATTCAGCCTGTTGGGATACGCCCCTAGACAGGAAACGCCCCAGCCACGCCCCCTGCACTGTGATTGGCTGCCTGCACACTCTGTGTTTACTCCCCTCTGAGCTGTTAAAATCGATAGTGAAAGCAAGGTCTGCTGGCTCTATGTACATCTCCCAGCTTTAGGGTCAATGTTCTGGTCAATTACAGGCTGTTTAAGGGGCTTTTGCCAAGAGGTTGATTAACCTCCTCACAGATCCAGTCCTTAAGCTGCTACTTGGAAAAGAAGGCGTTCTGTTCAAATGTAAGCCCCGCCTCCTTATGACATCATCACCTGTAGTGTATAACATAAGGATTCAACACTGCATCTGTATAAGCTGCTTATATAGTGCAGTGCTTAGGTGATTAACCCTGCAAGACAAAGGTTGGGAGTTCAAGCCCCATCAGTAGTTTTTTTTTTTTCTTTAAAATTTGTACACATATGTAAAGATATGAAAATATATGTGTAGACATCTATAATCTTATTCATATATACACACAAAGCTCCCCTATATAGTGTCCTATCCTTGCAGTCACACCAAGCACTTCCAACATACGTGATACAATGCATATATTCTGGGGGATGAGACATGATATAGGGGAGCCCTGTATGTGTATATATATCATTATAGAGATTGACATATATATTTTAGGTCTCTCTACATATGTGTAGAATTTAGGGGGAAAAAAAATATATATACCCTGTGAGGGACTAGAACTCCAAACCCCTTCGTTGTAAAAGCAATAGTCTACCACTGCTCTACCTCTGCACCACCAGCCCAAGTTAGTTACAAGCTGAGCAGGGCCTTCTCTCAAAGCTGATTTGCATCTCTCCCCATTGTTTTCAGTCACATGTCACTGACAGGAAGCAGAGATCTTTACTTGAAGCTGACATTTGTAGTTGAGTAAAGGTCTCTGCCTGTTGTCAGTACAATTTGGATGAAAACCACTAGAAGTAACAGCTGCTGGCTTTCAGTTGTGTGTAAACTAAGACAAATGACAGGTGCTTGCTGGAGTTTGGAGCCTCAAGTCTGCAGACATAAGCAGGCAGGAGGCTACAGAGCTGTTATATCCAGACAACCTTCTGCATCCCCTGCTTTAAACAAAATGATGATGTCACAGTTCTTCAGTGAGGGGAGACACGCCTCCTGGGAGGAGAGACACGCCTGCTGACAGGAGAGACACGCCCCTGGATTTCAAACTCAATCTGAGAAAATTAGCTGAACAGCACGAGCAGCTCAAACGATAACACCCCTTTAAGGTTTGTATACTGAAAAACCAGGTATATGGGAGAGAAAAACGGGACAAGGATATTCACACAGTACAGATAGACCAAAAGAGAATACAATTAAATTCTGTCAGTGTAGTGGTACACATAAGACATATATTATCAATACCAATCTCACCACAGAAAAGGCAAATGTCAAACAAGGATCACCAATTCGTGATATAGTGACCAAAAGTAGCTATTCAAGATATACATAGATCAACAAGATATAAGTAATTTCTCAAACGCGTTTCATCCCCCCAACAACAGGACTTGTCAAAGGGGTACCGTAGTGAGATGTAAATTAAAGCCACAGTAAAATAGCTACATAGTCATGTATAAATGTATCCCTCAATTACTTAATCCAAAATCCAAGATTTTAGCCACATAAAAACAAATCCGGGCAGATCAATAAAGTTTGCCTAAATGCATAGTACCTGCTTAGTGCATGAAATGATTGTCAGAACAGATGCGGCCACAAGAGCGGCGGTGTCCCGCTGTGCATGGGTAGGTGTTCCAAACAGGTTATGCCAGCCTAAGAGGGTTTATATAGGAAGAAGTAACACCTCCCCTCAACCAATTCATGCCCTCTTAATTAACCCCTTCCAAAACACCCCAGTTCAAATCATGGTAAACGAATGTGCCCATTGTATAAGACAGCGTACTTGCCTACTTCAATAAACTTATTACCTGTATCCTTCATAGTCTCCATACTCCAAAATCTTGGTGTGCGTGCGAACCAACAGCACATGCGCCCGGTTTCATTTTCTACCGCACATGTGTGGTGGAACGCAGATTATCCAGCCTCTGACGCCGGCATACCTGGGCAGTATAATGCGTCTCCATAACCAACCTGCGGGTGCATAAAGCATAACATACTTGGAGTCTCCCCAGCTAGCCTATCAACATATAAGATATAAAATGGCTGCACTTAGAGTGCCAGGGATCACCCTAACTCATCTCCCAGCGCATAACATAGAAGATAGCTACACATAGTATACCTGGAGGCAGGCAATATAAATAGTGCACTCCTATTAAACAAACTGCAGGGCGGAAGGCAAAATGTATATAGTGTATCAAAAAACTATATGGCGTACGTCTAAATAGATGTGGAGAGTCACATTTGAATGCCGGATTATACATGTACATTGTAAATCAGACACAAATAACACGAAAACAAAGTGGATGTCCTTATGTACAGAAAAAATCTAAATCAAAAATACAAATTGTAAAGAATACGAGCTCCATCATCACAGAAAGCATGTATAAGAGACGGAATCACTCAAACCAAAGGGATGAAGGGAGTTCAGTCTATATATCCACTTGGATTCTCTCTGCAAAATACATTTATCCCAGTCGCCCCTCGATCCGAGGGTTTGACAATGTCAATGCTAATAAACTGAATCAGCTCACTCCTGCCGTTATGTTTCTCATGCATATGTTGCACAATGGGGGTATCCATGTGGCGTTCAATGTCACCCACACATCTGTGGAATTCCCTCTTTGTTTTGCCCACATAATTGAGTGTACATGGGCAAGTTGCCATATAGACAACTCCTGTTGACTGGCAATTGATAAACTTGTTTATTGTGTATCATTTGTCACTGGCAACTCCCTTGAATTCCTTTGCAATTTGGACATATTAGCAGACTTTACAACATCCACATTTAAAGCAGCCTTTTGGCTGTCTACCTATCCAAGTACCCTTCCTTATAAGTAATGTGAAGTTACTAGTTACTAGCTGTTCTCTTAGGCTCCTCCCTTTATGGCAAGTAATCAAGGGAGTAGCTGATAACTGGTACATGTCAATATAGGGGCACCTGAGGCTGACTTGTAGAAGTCATAGGACAAAAAGAAAATGTTACCTAGCAATGACTCTAGCTCTTGCCTCTTAGGAATAGGACATTGGGTCTACACGGCAAGTGTCAAAATGGCATCCAAAAATCTAACGGCATTTGGACACTTGGAGGACCACGGTTTTTGGTGCAGATTTGCACAAAAGCTGTGGTCATTTTTCAGATTTGGCGTCGGCCCCGTTCATTGAAAACAAATCCGTGCAGAATCCAGCGAAATATTCATGTTGCGTTTTCCGCCAGATTTTAAACCCGACCGTAAAAAGGCCATGCTGTACAGACTTTCATTACTGTCTATGCAGCATAGTGTACCGTCCGATTTTCGGCGGGTTCAAAATACTGAAAATATGGAGGTAAAGCTATGCTGTGCAAATATAGCTTAACTTGACCGACATAGATGTAATCTAAGGGCTTTACTATGTGATCTTTCTGGAATTATTACATAAATCCTGTACAGGGCCTGTTAAGGTATATTCACACAGCAGATTTGGATTTGGATGCTTATTGTGTCGAAATCAGCGTAGAATACTAATCTGAAATCCGCTTTATACTTTCGAGTTTTTAAAGAGGGTTTTGTGGGGATTTTCCATTTCAGTTTTTAATGTGGTTTATCAGCGTTTTAGTTTTTCTTCTCAAACACTCGTACAAATCTGGTATTTTTAACATGCATTGTGTGAGGCGTTTTGGATGGCGTTTTGAATCTCTCCATTGTTTCCTATGGGTATTTTAGTCTCTGAAAACACCTTATTTTTCATCACCCAGAATCCATGCTGAGAATAAGCGAGTACAAACCACATCATGTGAACGACAACGTGGTCTTTACATGGGAATGAACTGCAGGCAGTTTATGGTCTTTTTTTTTTTTTTTGTGGCCACTGTTTTGGGGGCATAATCCACGGCGGATTCTCCCTTAAAGCTGTGTGAACATACCGCTGGGCAGGGCTGTGGAGTCGGTGCCGGTGCCTATTTTGCAGGAGTCGGAGTCGTCATAAAAGGGACCGACTCCGACTCCTGCAAAATAGGCACCGGCACCGACTCCACAGCCCTGCCCAGGGGTATGTTCACACATATATAATAAGTTGGTCCAGTTAGTTCGATGCAAAGAGCAAGAGAAATTGGGTCCGGCCAGTGCTACTGCTCCCATATCTTCAGCCTCATCACACGAGGATTGTAATTGATGACATGGAGTAGGCAAAGCGCTGCCCCAGGGGAAAAGATTCTGCTCCCATGACAAACAAATTTCAGCAAAATTTTTCACCTGCTTTCAAAGAAGTAGAAGAGTTCAACCATTCATCAAAACTGGCTGTGGCTGAGGCAATTGCTTTATACCCTGACATTGTTAGAAATGTTGCCCCTGTTGTCACCTCTTTCCCCCAACCCATTTTAGTGTAGATAGGCCGTTCTCTAGCCTGGAAATAATGAGATCAGATGTGATTTCATTTTTGAAGGTTCTGATGGAGGCATTACTATTTCTCAGAACAAATTCAGAGACTCCACAAATGTTCCTGTAGTGTTTTGCATATTTACAGTTTTTTGTGTTCTAAAGTCATATCCAATAAATATATTTTACACTGACAAGCAAAATGGTAACAATGTTTTGAATTTGTGACTTTCAGGCTCCATATCTGACCATCCACTACAGCTTTGTATATGAGGCTACTGTAATTTTATATACAGTCACCTTACCTATCTTATAAATTAGTAAACTAAATGAATGCAATTGCATAGTGAAGAGAGACAGAGCACCCAATTGATAAATGTCTTTCCTACATGTAATTAAATTTCCATCCTTTTAACTAAGAGCAAAAGGCGTCTAGAGATATAAAAAGTTAATATATGAAGGCAATGTGGTCTTGGTTTCCATATACGAACAAACATAATAGTCATTACATTGCCAAAAGCACGCAAACACCTTAACAGCATTTTCCCATTATAAGTAAACCTCGTAAGATGTTCACCAATTATAAAATTTGGGAATTGAAGATTTCATCACAAAGCACTGTTAGGGGGTTAGTATCCAAAGATATGGTTGCTTTGCGAATTTTGACGTATATGTATCTAATGTATTGTACATGACTTTAAGGCTTTGTTCACACGATGTCATTTCGGTGCACATTTCGCATTATTTGCATTAATACGACGAGTTGTCCCAAAATTTCGGTAATTTTTTGTTTTATAGAGAATTAGAATTACCCCTCCTTTCCCCGCTGCACAACACGGCAGGGGGGGGATAATGACTTCAGTTATTTGGGGAAATGCCCCAAGTAAGCATTCAAGGGGCCCAGGGGGCTGCCAGGCCGGGGAGTATGCGCGGGACATGCGACCCCCAAATATCCCCGGGGTTTGGGGCGGCCTACTGTACTCCCCCAAATTTTCGCCGTGTGAAAATGAAAGGTTTGGGGGAGGGGGGAGATCTCAGGTTTTGCCCCCTTGGTTTGTATTTCCCTCCATAAAGATTTTTCTGAAATTTTTTAAAAAATTTTTCCCCCCTTGGGGTATAGGGGCACCGTTTGCTGGTCAAGCAAAAAGCCTAAATGGATTTTTTGGGGGTGAAATTTTAGTTCTTCTGTTATTGTGTCACACTTCCTCTCTTTGCTCAATTTTTTATGATCTTGGAAAGGTTCTTAAAAGGAATCGATCACCAATATTTTTTTTTTACTAATTAAAGCAAGATGCTGATAAATATTATCTTCTTAGTTCTCATTTTCTGCTTCTAGATTTTTTTAACCCCTTACAGCCACAGCCAGTTTTGGCCTCTCTGACAGAGCCCCATTTTTTTTAAATCTGGCATGTGTCCCTTTATGTGAGAATACATTTTTGACACTTTTACCTATCCGTGTGATTCAGAGATTTTCTCGTGACACATTGTGCTTTAAGTTTTGGTCCAAAAAGTCCTTGTTTATTTGTGAAAAATATCAAAGTATCGTGAAAAATTTCAAAAATGTACCATCTTTAAACTTCAAAAATTTGCTGCATATAAGACATAGTTATTCCACTCAAAATAGTTTATAACTAGCATCAATCATATGTCTACTGTAGGTTGGCATCATTTTTTAAATGTCTTTTTTTATGATATTAGGGGGCTTAGAATTTAGTAGTAATTTTCAAGAAAATTTGCAATATACATTTTCTTTAGGGACCAGTCCAGCTCTGACGTGGCTTTGAGGGGCTGTATGTTAGATACCCCCATAAATGACTTCATCTAAGAAACTACACCCCTTAAAGTATTCAAAACAGCATGTAGGAAGTTCATTAGCTCATTAGGCGTTTCACACGAATTAAAGCAAAGTGGAAGTGAAATTTCATTTTTTTGATGAGAGATTGTGTGCAGGGAAAGGGAGTAGTGACTATCTCCTATTGTGACTAATGGAACCTGTGCTATGTATACACTTCGGTGTCCCCTTTCATTGTAATTCTACCTGTACTGATAATGAGGAGACTGCTGAAAAATTTTCTGTACAAAACAGGAAGTGTCAGATGATTATTAGGTTTAGGTAAAAACTGGAATATTTCAGGATTTTTATTAAAATATTAATAAAAATAGTGCCGTTGAAAATTTTAAAAAACCTAACCAAAAATTAAAAGAAAATGTATTTAGAGGGAATCTGTCGCCAATTTTTTTTTAACTTATTGAATCAAGGCCCTGATCCATATTCTTTTCTTCTTAGCTGTTTTTATTTTTTGATTGTAGATTTCTCAATTCAGTCATCTATATATGATTGTGGGGACAGCATTTTTGCCTGCACTGCTTTAACAGCAGTCGGAGAGATGCTTTACAGCAGTTTCATGCATATAGGAGCGTTAAAACTGACTCAGTCTCATTGACTTCTATACGAGAGTTTTCTAGGTATGCTCTGTGACCTTGGAAGAAGACAGTGTGCAGGGAGGGGGAGCTGTGACATCTCCTATTGTGACTGGTGGATCCTGTGTTATCTATACACATTGGTGTCACCTTTTAGTCTAACCCTGCTTGTGCTGATAATGAGGAGACACTGAAAGTCTCTTTCTACAGAACAGGAAGTCTCAGACCATTATTATGCCTAGTGGCCAAAGTGAAAACTGCAGGACTTAAGAATTTTTAAAAAATATTGAAAGTGAAAAAAAATAAAATAACCAGAAGTTCATAAAAAATGTGTTTAACATAAAGTGTGAGTTAAACAATGCTGAACAGATTCATTGAAAAAAGGTTCATCATGATTTGTAACTTTTAAAATGAAATCTCTGCTTATTCTAGACTTAGGAGTCCAGTGGGCGATCTCACTTAGGGCCACATGTATGAAAACTGTCTAGCTCTAAAACTCACTTTGTTGCCCATAGCAACCAATCGGAGCGCCCCTTCTTCAATTTGCTCTGGAAAAATGAAAAGGGCACTATGGTTGCTTTGGGCAATAAAGTGAGTTTTAGACCTAGACAGTTTTCATACATGTAGCCCTTAATGTTTGACAACCTTCCCTATGTGAGCATGATGCGTGTGTATGTTTGACCACCCAGCTAAACCTTTATTCCCAAAACCGCACCATGCTAAACGGTAAAGTCTCTTGTTTGTGTACGATTCCCTTTTTGTCTATAAAGTGGGAAAAAAGACAAATAAGCTTCCTAAATTAAATTTAAATAAATTAATTTTCTGCTTATTTTCCCGAGGAATAACCCTTTTGTAGTTGGAATAAAAAATGCACAAAAGAAAATCCTTTTTTATAATTATAAAAACAAGTTCTTCAGGCCATGGTGTTTTCTGAGACTCTTTAAGGATGTGAATGCTGGACAGTAAAGAAGTGGAACAATAATAGCATTGATTTCTTTAAAGTTTTGGTGTTGGTAAAGACTTTTCAAAGTCCCTTAGATGGCAGGGAAAAAAATAATGGCGCCCATTCTTTAACTTTCAGCATTAATCTTCTTATGATCCTATTACGAGAGAGCCTGGCTGGCTGTGAAAGACCTGAGTTCTATGAAGACTGGACCTAAGAAGAGGAAGAGGATGTCAAGCAACAAGATGAATAGATACTATAATAAAAGTAATAAACATAGCATTGGGAAGCCTGAAGGCCCTTTACAGAAGACAGAATATACCCTCATGCCTGCCAGGAAGGGATATTGATGTGACATTTCATAGTAATGATAATATATTAAACACACATAAAATCTAGTCCTATAAAGCAACAAGTAAGCTCACGTTTACTATAAGGTTAGTTGCTTATGATCGTTCACTTGCATGTAGATGTTGGTAGTGAAAGTTTCTATGAATGATGTAGTTAGGTCACAACTATACAGGATGATTCAAAAAGGCAAATAACCATGATAGTAAATGTGATGGTAAATCATTGAGAATATACAGCGGGAGAAATAAGTATTGAACACTTCACCAATTTTCTAAGTAAATATATTTCTAAAATTTCTATTGACATGAAATTCTCACCAGATGTTGGTATATACTGTACAAGCGTAAAGTTCAAGTCCAATAAGTAATACCCAATTCATAAGACTATTACAGAGAAACCAAACAAATTGTAAAGAGTAACATAAGATGGTTTCCACACTAGGGGCAATAAAAGTAATATGATAATTTTGTCTTTCATGTATTTAATGAATTATAGCATTTATAGAATGGGTGTAATTCACTTTGAAATTTGTTGGGTGCTTGAAAATTGATGCTCCATTGGTTCAAGTCTGAGCTATTAGGGCAGGCATCCTCAAACTGCGGCCCTCCAGCTGCTCTGCGAAACTACAACTCCCATCATGCATTTATATAATCTATAACAGTGGGAATGATGGGAGTTGTAGTTTCCCAACAGCTGGAGGGCTGCAGTTTGAGGATGCCTGCATTAGGGTGCCAGGTTAGTACTTGATTGTCTTGATCATACTTTTTCAACCAATTTCTGACATTTCTAAGTGATAAGTTGTATTGTCTTGCTGGAAGATTCCGTCCGCCCCAGAGAGGACAATCTGGGTGTAAGTGATCTTCAAATATGGATTTATACCCAAATCGGTTAAAAGAACCTTCTGCATGGACAACTGGGCCAAGAGAATGCCATGAAAATATTCCCCAGACCATAACACTGCTATCATGGTTTTTTCTTTTAGCAATGGTTGCAGGGTGTTTGTTCTTTGATATTTCTCATGGAAGAAGCCAATGTTCATCCATTTGATGAACCAGAAAACGTGACTCATTAGAGAATGCAACACTTTACCAATCAGCGAAGGTCCATGGATATCAGAGCCTTTTTTGCAATGCAACTTGGTGAGCAAGGGGCGTAAAACCATCCATCTACTTCCCACTGTATTGTTGGGCAAAGTTGGAAACCCCCAGGTTTAACTTTGGCAGTGAACTTCCGGGTTTTGCCACCTTCATAGCCAAAATTTCCCTTTTTCCTACTCAATGGAATGGTGCTCCACGTTTCCACACGCTATTCGAAATGGTTTTACTTGCCCACTCCAAACACTTTCCCCAGTGGCGGCAACCATTACAAGTTGCACGTTTCAGGATCGCCAACCTTTTCACGATAGTCAATAATCATTCCTTTTTGCAACTCTGCTAAATTGTCCCTTTTACCAATGACAGTGACCAGGGATATGTGTGCAGACAGCCACTTTAAATATCCTTTAACCTAGCTCTCCACACAAGACTCGCTTCAGGAGCTAAGCATTGCCTACATTGGTAATAGAAATTGGTCGTAATATTGTGACTCGGTTGTGCCAGACATGTGGTAGGCCATACTTTTGTGTCCAGAACATAAGGCGTACGTGAACCTGCTTAGTCTAAAAGAGACTATATATGCTCTATAACGTTCCATGTATCTGCCACGACCTAGACCTCAAATGCGATGTGCATGTGACTAAAGTGTAACTTAATACATTTGTTTAACCCTTAAGCCGAACGCCTGAAAAGTAGTTAATGACCAGAAAATTTTTTTAGTTTTTGCCTCCTTGCATTTTCAACGCTGTAACATTTTTATATTTTTTCAATAAACGCAGTTGTGTA
Organism: Phyllomedusa bahiana; assembly: GCA_025379985.1. Taxonomy (NCBI): domain Eukaryota; kingdom Metazoa; phylum Chordata; class Amphibia; order Anura; family Hylidae; genus Phyllomedusa; species Phyllomedusa bahiana. Next base: position 24,450 of record JAODAL010042477.1, on the reverse strand, counting down.
TTAGGCCTCGTTTTATTGATACGAGTTGTACTTTATGGCTGTGTTCACACGGCTTATGTCCGGCGGATTGGCGCCGTACTCCGAGCCCCGGATTTGTGCTGCCAGTACGTCGCCAATCCGTCGGAGTAATTACGGTAATCCACTGCTCCTCATAGAGAACATTGGATTCCGGCGCATCCTCCCCGCTCGCGAATCCGCCGCGGGGGGGAGAAAGTGACATGCACATTATTTAACGCGCGGAACGCGCCGTAGATAATGCATTGTCTATGTGGCCGTCCGAGCTGCTTCCCCGCCGGCCGCGATTCCTCCCCGCCCGAGTACCGCCCCATATATTCACGCCGGATTTTTTGCGAGCAGCAATCCGGCTCGCAACCGCCTGAATAAGCCGTGTGAAACGGGGCCAATGGGGAATAGTTTTAGTTCACTTATAAAAATAATTGCAGATTTTTTTTCAATTTCTTTTCATATTTTTGAGGTTGTTTTTTATAAAAAAATTTACAACCATTGGACATTTCACTACGTATTAAGCTGTTAGATAATTCTAACAGGTTATTACGGTCCTGTGGATACCGAATATCATTTTTTTTGTGTGTGTAGGGGGGGGGGGGGGGGGGGGGGGGGGGGGGGGGGGGGGGGGGGGGGGGGGGGAGGGGGGTGGGGGGGGGGGGGGGGGGTTGGGGGTGGGTGGGGGGGTGGGGGGGGGGGGGGGGGGGTGGGGGGTGGGTCAGTTTATTTTTATAAATAAGTTTATTTTTATTTTTGATTATTTATTATTTGTTTTTTATTCTTCATTTAACACTGTTTTATATTTGATTATTACTTTTTTTTTTTTTTTTTTTTACAATTATCCTAATGACTGGTATTGCACATAAAACCAATAATGATATAAAGAAATATAATAAAACCCCAACGAACTAAAAACCTCCAAAACCACACGTTCAACCAAGCCATCAAAATAACCTACATCCCTTCGTGTCAGTGATAACATTTCCGCCCATAGTCTGCCCTGATTTCGCAGTCTTGTTACAGCAGCCCTCTCAGGGGCTACCAAGGGTCCCCAGGGCTGACTGTGCAAGTAGTAGAGGGAGGGAAGAGAGCCGTTCCCCGATCCCTTGGGGCTCCTGGTCGAGGACGAACTTATCTTGTGCCGCGTCCTGGGGTCTGTGGAGTCCTGATGCGAACGTGGCCTACAGAGCAGGGAAAACCCGCTTTGTTGCTGCAAGTGACAATTGGCGCAGAAATTGAAAAGTTAAAAACTAGCATTTCGGGAGTGGAGTGTTTCCCGCCCTTCGCTGGGCCCTCTCCTCCCGTTTGTGCTTGCAGGGAGCTGCGCTGTGGATAACAGGGCTCTTATGTAATACAGCCCCGTTCTCATGGGTTGCGCTTTTGCGGGCGGACTTAGGGGCTCGAGCAAGATCCGGCCTGGATGTCTGGCAGCGGACGGCCAAAGAAGATGACGCTGCAGACGAACGTCGGCTGCACTGGACCTTTTGGACGGCTGGGCGTGGGTTCGTTAATGGGTTTAATATATTATTGCTACTGCTATACCAATCCCGAAATTTTTTATTCTTTGGCCTATTACTTTCTGTCCCATCAAAACTCCCTAGCATTAGACTCAAAATTCGAAAAAAACCTCCTCAATAAAACTCGAACCCAACTCCAAACCCGTTCTCCTCCTTGTCAAAATCATCCCATCCCTGATCCCCGTCCGCAATCAACCCCATTCTAACCGATTCAACAATCAACCTACTTTTAGTCCACATAGGTTACAGATGCCCAACCGTGATTCTCTTGTACTAACCTATTAAAACTACCCCCATATCACCTTTTTTAAGACACAGTGAATGATGCCTTAGGATTTAAATTCAAAATCATCTTCCATGATGTTTTTATTATCGTGAAATGGATGGGATTTTTGCTGGGTACTTCCAATAATCTCACTGCTTCTTGATATAAATGTAGGGAATACACGGATAAACCATCCTGAAGAGGACTGTTATATGTGTATCTCTATCCCAGTTGGATTGACAGATCCTTTATATTAGAATACTATTGTTGTGGCTTCGAAAAAAAAGAAATCACTCCTAAATTCTTGTATCAATGTTGTATTTTTTTTAGATTTTATATTAGTGAAATGTAAATTGAATACATGGAAAGCATTGTGCGTAGTGTAGAAGCCACAGCAGCTGTTATAAGGCCCCACAGCTTGAGGGGGCCCCTTCAAGTGCAAGGACATAGACATTTTTTTGTAGGAAATAGGGACATTTTGCAATCAAGCACTACTGTGTGGGTTCTCTGTAATATGGTTCTATCATTATTTAGTCTGTATATTATTGATGACGTAATGCTTTGCAGCTGGCTGTTCAAATTTCTGTCATTAGGTGTTTGGGGCACATTTTATTTTGCTGTGGGGCCCTATGGATACTAGTTATGTCGGCAGATTGCTCTTTGATGCTAGTGTTCTTTTTACCCAAAAATTAAATGAAGGTCTAGGTCAATGATGTTTAATGGTGTTCAGTGATGCAGTGGGGAGTGGGAGAGGGGGTAACACCTCTTGTGTCTGATGTGCAGCCCCCAGGGTAGTAAGTCATATGGTTCAGATGCTTTACCCTGGATAATGAATAGACATAAGTGCTCTGAAATAAAAAACACAGAAAGCTCTTCTTTTATTGGGCAATGCAGCATCTTTCCAATCTCCAAAAGTTGTATTCTGTATATGTATTTAGTTGCAGGCTTTTTATATGTCTATGGTCTGAGTTTCTAGTTTATATGTATTTTGCTAAATAAAATAAGGCTGGTGGGCAAAAATGACTTATCTGTACTGAAGTCAGGTATTGATAAGTCAGGAGATGTAATAAGTGCCCTTTAAGAAGCTAATTTACTTACAATTCAGAAAATGCTTATCTGTTTGAGTAAGTTTTTGTATTCTCCATGATATTACAATGCTGGGGCATAATTTTTTAGAAGTCTGCTTTATACTGTTCTTGCATTGTTCGTCCTGGAAATGTGTGCATAAATTGGTAATGGCGTGTTACTATTTCTTTGTCCAAAGGGTGTGGTCCTGACATTGTCAGAACTGCTTGGACAGTATTAAGGCATGTTCACACGGCTTAAAATGGGCCGTATTTCGGTCCGTAATTAAACGCGGCCGAAGTGCGCCAATTACGGCCAAAACGGCCCATTCGATTACGGTTAATTCACGAGTTCTCCATAGAGAAACTATGGATTACGTCTCCTCTCCCCGGCTCCGGCGAATCCGCCGGGCGGGGATATAATTGACATGTGGAATTACCTAGCGGCGATACGCGCCGCTGGCAATTCAAGACAATGGGCCGCGAAGTTGCCGGCCCCCCCCCCTCGCGTCTCTCCCCTCGGCCCGGCTCTCCTCCAGCCCCGCCCCCGGGTCCACACGCGGTAATTGGCGGGCGTAATTTAACGTCCCGCAATTAAGCCGTGTGAACATAGGCCTTAGGGCATGTCCCCGACAAGCAACGGGTTTTCGGCCCCTCGGTTCATCCGGGTTTGCGGTTTTTCAGACCGCCAGAAAAAACCGGGCCCCTCGAAAATGAGCACAATTGTGCTCTAGGAAAACCCGTGCAGCAGTCCCCACTGCACGGGTTTTCCCGCCCAGCGGTTTTTGCCAGCCAGCGTGTCCGGCGGCAAAGACATTGAAGCATGTTCATTTCTTCTGTCTCCGGTTTCCGGATGGAATATGAACAATTCCAATTGGAAGGGGGAGTGCTGTTCTTTCTCCGCTCAATTTCGCGAGAAAAGCTGTCCCCGGCCCCCGCGGTGGGCCGTTGGGTACGGCCGCAAAACCGGACAGATACCGGGCCGGGTAATTTGTCCACTGCCGGTGGGGATGCGCCCTTTAGGTTCGCATTTCCAGTTCGGGAAATCCACGTCGGATTTTGGATTTTAAAAACTATCAAAAACCAGACTGTAATAACCATCCCGCTAGGTAGACCTTCAATAATGAGACAGTTGATGTTTGAAGTTCCTCACAGATTATCCTGAGATATTCCTCGAAGGGATTTCATAAAACCTTTTTGTCCATGATGTTTTTCAAAAAATTTATGAACATTTTCTATCTTTCACTGTATTTCACTTGGAAAACGGTGGAAAATGTACTATTTAAGTCAATGGGATAGCATGAAAAACAACCAGAAACGTAGTGTGCATTTTTTGGCGTGGATCAGTGTCCAAAAACTCAGTAGTGCTCTTTGACGCAAAAACGCTGGAAACCGAATCCGAAAACAGTGTCAAAATGCAACAGAAATACATGCCATAAAACAAAAATCCTCTGGTTTTTGTGTAAAATATTCATCAGAAAATGCGGTTTTAGGATTCAAAATCCAGCGAGGTTTTTGTCCTTTGGCATGTGAGCGTACCCAAGGCTATGTTCACGAGGACTGCAAAGTGCCGGGATTTAAAAATCAGCCCCGTAAAAAAGCCCTAACTATTGCCTTGTTGCGCTCAAGTACGGGCTAAATACATCCCAGTCATTAAGGTAATCCACAGTTCTCGTAGAGAACTATGGATTACGGCTCCTCTCCCTGCTCGGACAATACGTCACGGGGGGAGATAAATTACATGTTCAAATTATTATTCACTTCGTATACGCAACCGTGAAAATATGAATATCGATGATTGTGGGTCCTGGCGGCACTGGGGACCGGTCCCCGACCCTGGGTGCCCGTGGGCTCTGTTCCCGGGGGAGCCACCTACATGCCGTAAATGCGGGGGGGCGGAAATACTCCCACAATTACGCCTGTAATATGCCGTGTGAACCCTCCCCAGCACCCTAAGTGTGACAGTTGAAAACTTACGTCTTTAGGACAATATCCATACACGAGCCCTATCTAGTATCAATACCAGTTGCTCAATTTTAATTTACAGATATGTTACCTGTATGAGGGATATACCGCTGAGTGTGACAGTAACAGGAGATCATAAGACAGAATGTTTTACCAGAATTGTCTTTTTTGAAGATGATGGATGTAAACATAATCTGTTCAACAACATAATGCAATGCAGTGGGCAGTCATCTGGGGAATTCCCCACCCTGTGAACCTGAATAAGAATAGATGGCGGTTTTAGCCATAGCTAAACACTATGCAAGGTGCCTCATATTCCACCACTTTGTACGTTTTCAAGCTTTATTATCCCTAAGCACTGACTAAGAACATTATAGTGAGGGAGCCTTGTGCTGATTATGGACTAAGGAAACCCAAATTTACTGTCAAAATATAATCCCAAGGCTTTACTTAGTCCACCTATTGGCAGCACAATTATGGGCCAAAACCCCCTATTAGGGCCTCCTGCACAGGTCTCAACGTTAACCACCAAAGGTAGTCTTTTCTGTAGATTTTTCATAGACCCTTATCCTGGGTAATGAAATGTATTAGGACGGGAAAAGAGGTCACATTACACTTGCCTCCATGACACAAGTTGTAATTCCACGGGCAATTGCTCGCTGGATAAATCTTAAGCCTAAGTTCTTAGGCGTTGATCTGCTAGATGTAAGCCCTACAAATTGCTACTTTGAACCAGTGATAATGGATAAATTTTAACTTTTTTTTTTTTTTATTTTTTTTTTTTTTTACAACTTTTCGCCTTCCTTTGTAAAGGGTAAGAATTTTTTTATTGATTTTCAGATGAGCATATATTCCATAAATAACCTTTTCTTCCCAACTCACGTCCTCAAAATCACGGTTATGTGTGTCGCTCCAATCAGATGATCTTGGAGACCAGTACGGCAACAATTACTGACTTCATTATCCCTCATAATAGACAGAAAATATTGAATGGACCGATTATGTTAGTGATATCCACATCGCCCGAACCTATTCCAGATAGAATATAAGATTCCTGAATGGAGTCGCCATAGCGTATGAAGCTGCATTTGTGAAGAAAATACCCTTTATCTCCACCATCCACAGAAAGAGCGTCAATTTATGCCGGCAGCATAGTGACTTCCCCACATTCCTTGTATAGTAAATCAAGTATTGTAAGTTTATGAGTATCCTCTTACTTCTGTTAAATTTTTCTCGATTCTTGTGGTCCCACTTGGGTCTTCTGTAGAATTATCAAGCTAGCCGTTATTTATAACGGTACAGCTCCCCGTTAAACATAAGATCATTCAAGAAAAAGCCGTCATGACTTTTCATGTCTATGTTCCTGTTCCTGCTCTGATCATGTTGTTGTATTGATTCAGATTTGTGTTCCTTTCAATTGAACTTCACGCATAAACAGTTGTAACAACACACATTAACATCTACATACCATGCATCCCCTCAGCTACCCCGAAATACTATCCGACATCCAAAGCAGGTTCATCAGTTTTTTTTGCCAATGCAAACCCCTAAAATTGAATGAAATTAAGTCTCCCTAGCTATCACTTCCAAACACATTCCGCCCATCAGGGCTTCATTAATATGCAAAAATCATCGCACGACAAAACCATTGTTACTCCTCACATCGACCCTCCCTTCCCCCCAACACCGCACATCTACGCCGTGTCATTCAGATCACCAGTTTTCCCGAATCCGGCCGAACAAAGCTGCATTTACTGTCTTCGCCTGTCAGCTAGTAGCCCAGAAGTAAAGTGAAATAATATATACCGCTGTTGAATAATTGTATATCCCCTCTATTCTTTGGTTTGTACTTCAGGTCTCACGTACAAGTTGGAGAAATGAAGACCAATAGGTTAAGGGAAAAATAATATTACACAGCAAAACCAATCTTGAATCACTACAAACGCCCACCAATGCAATTATCCCAATATCCCACCCTCTATACCGTCTCAAACACGAAACACTACGCTCTGAGTGTATGAAGACTTAATACAAATTAAACATAATCAAACTAGATTTTCTCTACCGAGCTAATTAACCCTCTCAAAGTTCCCATAACTAAGATATTCTAGATGCACTAGTTAATGCTCGAATATAGCAAGTCGCTCCCTGAGGACAATCCTGTCTCTGTGGCAAAACCCCAAACATCCCACACCATTCATACTCATAAAGAACAGCAGAAAATAAGATCTAGTTCACAAACGCAGTTTACACTTTTACACGACTTACATATACGACATAAAACTAGACCCAATATGGGCTCTAAACCACGAATAATAATATGCGAACCTATTATATTACGTAAAACTTCCCACCTACCCCCAAAGAAGTATGCTCGACAATGCCTACTAAATTTAATGTCACAATAGTTCCCCTGGAGAAATCTTAAGTTTGTCCACTATCTCTTTTGAAGTTTGGAATATTCTATGTCGTTTATATTTGTCTGCAATTAAGCACCATTGTACGCATATATGTATGTCCCCTCCACTAAGCCACTGGAAATGGTGATGGACTTTTTTGTTATTTAACGACACTTCTAGTACGGCCTTTCCAGTTACTATTCTCTTATTAATCACACGGGAACTCACCCTACACATCTAAAGCCTTAAATAGCCTACTAGGTCACGTAAAGTAACATTTAACCCGCAATTGCGCCTAAAATCAGGTAGTACCAAAACCACTCCCCCCATTATCAAACGCACCACCTATGGCATGACCCAACCTCATCCTCTTAACACCACTCCCATATCCCTTCGGATCCACCCTCACCCCAAATCTACCTAACTCAAATTACTCAAATCCCAATTCCCTCACCCATCCATAATTTAACCCCTCACCTAAAAAATTCATCTCAACCCTAAAACCCCAACCCAATCTCCACACCCAATAGTAATTCATATAATGTGTGCCCCACGATGTCTACCTTGACGAGAACTGGTTGTATAACTGAGACAGAATATGTAAGGTCGCTCTTCTAGCTCGGCGTTCACTTTCTGCCCATTGAAATTTTCCAATAGGATTTGAGAGCCCGGATTGTGCTTTGAGATTGGAGAGCCGACTTTTGCGCAAAACGATTGACTTGTTTATCGCTAAAGCCACTTCTTTTGTGTAACCAAGTTTTTTGGGCAGTATTCTTGCAAGTCATGACCATGGGTTGGAGGCCCATTTCTTATCCACTCAAAAATTAACTTCCTGGCAGATGTATTGAGAGTTGCTTTCAGCTATGGCTCCGAGCTAAATTTCTGTTTCCCTCGTCCTCATGTGATGCCGAACCAGGTAGTGCTCCGCGCTCCCCGCTGGTTCAGCAAAACAATCCCACAGCATGATCTTGTTGGGTGTGGCCGACCACCCGTTTGTGCCGGCCCCTGTAGTCCCCTGTGTTTGTACAATGTCCAGTTGGTGATGATGTTCATGAAGCTGTCCACAAGCATCGAACCTCCTTCTCCTCGCTTTCTGCTTACTTTTCTTCCCTTTTCCCTGGTGACGGTCCAAAAGAAACGATTGGTCCAATGATGGGCCAAGTATGTTCAGGTATGTTAGTTTCGTGCAGACCGCACCAGGTACATGGTCTTCCCAAAAATGGAATGTAGCTATGTGTTCCTGGAACCAAAATAGTTTGCATATTTCAAACATTAATCATGCTTTTATATATGTTTCTTTTTTAGTTAATGTCTTCTATTCAGAGTGGGGCCTTTTCATCCCAAGTATATACAGTACTTTCCTTGCACTGTGGATAAGACACAATCATACCAGTTTTTTCACCAACTCTTCACAAGGTCTTTTGCTTTTGTTCTTAGTGTTGATATGCACATGTCGGGCCAAAAGCACGTTCATCTTGAGACACAAGAACCCGTCGCCTTCCTGAGCGGTATAAATGGCTAGACATTCCCATGTTTGTACTTGCGTATAATTGTTTGTACAGTTGGATGAGGCACCTTCAGGTATCTGGAATTTTGACCAAAAGATGAACCAGAGTTGTGCAAGTCCACAATTCTCTTCCTGATATCTTCACTGGTTTCTTTAAACTTTCCCATAATACACACAGAAACCGAAGAAACCAAAGACATAGCATCATCATATGGGCGTCCCAAATTGTTTAAGGGCAGTGTATGTAAACTTTTGACTTAAAAATGCCTTAAAAATCTGTCTCATTATTCTGGCATTTGACAATTAAAAATAATTTTGGTTCCTAATTGACCTAAAAGGGTAATGTTTATTCTGATTTCATGTCAGATAGTGAGAAAAAGATGCATATGTGTCTTTTTATATACTGTATGTAAACTGGTTTCAACTGTATGTAAATAATATCTCATCTAGAAAAGTTGAGCGATCTACAGTGGGGAAAATAAGTATATCAGACAATGACAGTTTTCAAACCTACAAGACCGTAGAGGCCTGTGGTTTTTATCATAGGTACAATTCAACTGTAAGAGACAGAATCTAAAGAAAAAATCCCGAAAAATACATTGTTTGATTTTTTAAATAATGAATTTATTTATTGCATGAAATAAGTATTTTAAAAGTATTAGAAAAATGAATTTTTTTTTTAACCATAAAATTTTTATTGGCAGTAAAAGTAGTACAAACAGAAAAAAGTATATGTCTTTTTAAGCCAAAATTTCAGATTTTATCCCCCAAAAAAAAAACCCAGCCCATCTCCCAAAACATCTCCCGATTCAGAGCAGTAAAAATCCACTCAATAAATAGCAATGCAATATTTTAATAAATTCGTTCTTGTACAATAAAAATTTTACCTGGTGTCGGAAGGCCCCCATCCCCAAACTGCCATAACACCCGTCCCGGAACCTCAACCGGTTTCCCCAAAAACCCCATCCCAAAAAAGTTCAGTGCAGCAAAAACCAAGAAGTATCCGCCTTTTTGCCCATTTTTATTAAAACTTAAGTTTGGCTCCTTCTTAAAATACACCCCTCTCTCCAGGGGGCAAATCGCCTTTTTCCTTTATTAAAAACTCCTTTTGCTAAAGGGGGTTCTGCATCCAGCCATTGTTCGCTTTTAAAATTTCCCTTTCCCAAAAATTTAAAAGGTATAGTTTTGGGCCGTTTTCCAGCCTCTGAAACCCTTTAATTTTCTCCAAACATATCCCCAAAAAAAAATACAAACCAACGGATATCTCCACTGTAATTTAAAAAATACGCGGGATCAATTGTACAACAAAAATCCTTTTCCCGGCTCTAAGTTTAAAGGAAAACCCAAAGAACAAAAGCATCAAGGGGGCCGGGGGGTGGAAAGGGACCCCCTATTACACAGGGGGAGGCCCTTAATTCCCAATTTTATGAAAAGAAATAGAGGGTTCTGTAAACTCGTTGTTTTAAGTTTAATTAAAGGATTCGAGGGTTTGTTCATTTTACTGAAATCAATGGTATGATCCTCATTTATCCCCTCCCAAATATTGGGCTCTATGGGCCAAATTCCTTCCCCAAACCTCCCTACGTAAAATCTAAGGGGTTTCAAAGAAAAAATTTTTGCCAAAAAAAGTTTATAAAACGGGAATATTAGTCCCTTCTTTTTTTGGGGTTTTTTTCTTGACCTTTTTCTATCAAAAAAATTAAATTTGGGCATTATATTGAATTTTTGTTTTGTTTTTTGCTTTAATAAGGGGGTTCCCAAAGCTGTAAGTATTTTGTTTTGCGTGTATGGGGTAAGGGCAAACCCCTTTTGGGCAATTGCTAAAAATTTTTTAAAGCCCCCCCTGATCTTAACCCATTTTGAGAGACATTTTGAGGGCCCCCTTAGGGGCCCCATGACTCGAACCCCTTTGGAGCAAAAAAAGTTCGGAAAAACCGGGGGGTTATTCCAAATCTGGGTTAGGATGTGCACCCCGGAACCCCAAAAATCCCCCCCCGAAATTTCCACCACATTTTTTCAAAGTTTATAAATTTTGGAAATTTTTTTAGATTTGACTAAAAAATTTTTTCCCTCCAGTTTACCATAAAAAAGGGGAAATTAAAATAGGGGCTTTAATAGTTTAATTGAAATCCTTATCCCCCCCCCCTTTCCCAATCTCTCATATTTTGGGAAAGTTGTGCTCCCAAAGGGACTGCTGGATGGGAAAATTCCCAAACCTCCCCCGTCCTTTCCCAATTTTGGCGGGATTTCCCTAGCTTTATTCGGGCATTTTGTTTTTCCCCAGATAAGGGCTTTTGAAAATAGTATTGACTTTTAAAAAAGAATCTCTGGAGGACCAAAATTGGAGATTATTAGGAGGTCCCAACAACTGGGGCATCCAAATCATTTTAACCAGATTTGATCTTCCGCTATCGGTAAGGGTTTAATTTCCCCAAGCCCTTTCCAATTTTTTTTTAAAATTTAACTAGCAATGGACCCAAATTTTCCCAACCGCCCAAAAAAATTCCTTAAAAAACTTTTAAAAATAATTAAAACCCCCCCCCCAATTTTTAAAAAAAAAAATTCCCACAAATTTTTTGGTAAATCTCCGGGGGAAAAATTTTTTCCAGGGCCCAACCACTCATAATGACAGATTTCCCCCAAAAAAATTTGTAAACCCAGAGTAGGCACCATAGCTTTTTAAATGTCATTAATTGCCTCGGCAATGAGCCCCCGGGTTTATTACCAAAAAAAGGAGGTTTATCAAAAACCCGTAAAAGGGTTTATTTTCCTCCAGCCTCCCTCTCCTAAGTTTTCAATACGGGCGTTTGCTCTAATCTGGGGCTGTTTAACGGCTCAATTGCCGGGGCAAATGCAATGGGGGAAAAGGGCATTCCCTTTTATTTTCCCCCTTCGAAGTAAAAACGTTTTCAAAATTTGTAAATTAAAAAGACTGCCCTTACCCTTAGGATCAGTAAAAAACGGGCTTAACCCAGGATATAAATTTTTGGCCATACCCCAATTTAAATGTAAAAACCCCCCATAAAAATTTCCCCACTCCAAAATATAAAAGGCCTTAGCAGCATTTTAAAAAACCCAAGAAAAAACCAAAGCCCACGGTTTTAATCAAAAAGGAAAAGCTGCGGGTTTTCGGGTTCAGTCTCCGTAAATTTTTGGGAAGTATCCCTCTGCGGTATAAAACCCCCCTAATCAGGTTGCCGAAAATCTGAAACCCACCCATTTAAAGTTGTTGGCAAACGCCTTGGGCTAGTTTTTTGGTACCCCAACGGGGGTTTAGAAAAATGGGCCTGTATGACTAAGGGAGAAATGGTTTCCTTTTATCAGGTTTTAAAACACAATTTTTTAACGCCTTTTGGGATTGAAAGGGGGAAAATCCCCTGTGTCTCTGCATCCTAAAAAAAACCCCAAAAAAATTTTAGGTAACAACACCTCCCCAAACTGTAAATTACCTCGAAAAGCAATCCATCCAACAAAAAAAAGGGGAAAATTTAACATTTGGTACAGAAACCTTTGTTTGCAATTACAGAGGGCAGACGTTTCCTATAGATCTTGATCAAGTTTGCACACACTGCAGCAGCCACTTTGGCTCACTCCTCCATACAGATCTTCTCCAGATCTTTCAGGTTTCAGGCTTTGCGGGATACTTTTTAGTCCTCGGAAGATTTTAAATGGTTAGGTCTAAAAATGGCTAGGCCCCCGGGGACATTGAAATGTTCTTACAGACCACCCCTTACTTCCCCTGGCTGTGTTTTAATCATTGTCCTGCTGGAAGCCCGTCAAAACCAATTTTTATTGCTCTTCTAAGGGAAGGGAAGTTGTTCCCCCCAAAGTCATGAAATTCATGGCCCCACCCATCCCCCTTCATCATGCAGTCTTTGATCCTATGCAGAAAAGCCCCCCAAAAGTTTGTTCCCACTCCCAAATGTTCATGTTGGGAGGGGTGTTCTTGTGGTTGTACTTATCATCAATCCTTTTTCCCTCCAAACACGGGTGGTGGCGTTAAAAACCCAAAAAAAATTCTATTCTGGTCTCCTGACCACATGATTTTTCCCCCTTAAAAGGGGCCCGGGGACATGTGCTGGCGGAGCAGGGGGTCCATTGTTCCCTGCGGGTTTTTTAATCCATGACGGCATGTTGTTATAAGGGAAAATCTTTGAGACTGTGGTCCCAGCTCTATTCGGTCATTGATCAGGTCCCCGTGTAGTTCGGATGATTCCTGACCTTTCTCAGAATCTCCTTCCCCACAGGGAATCTTGCATGTACCCCCAGACAAGGAAGATTGACAGTCATCTTGTGTTTTTTCCATATCAAAAATTTTTGCAAACAGTTTTTGCCTTCTTACAAAGTCTTGCCTATTCCCCTGTACCCCACCCAAAAGTTTTGTGCAGACTACCATTTTGCCCCTAGTGTCTTAGACAGCCTTTGTCTTGCCCATGGTGGAGGGTTGGGGGGATTGATTTTTTGGGACAAGTGTTTTTTTTTTATAAGGTAATGAGTTAAAACAATTAAATACAGTAATGAGTGAAGTAGAAGGGCTTTTTAAAAAAAAACTAAAAGGTCGGGGTGAGACATAGTTCTTGCGGGAGGGTGGGTGAAAATACTTTTTTCATGCAATAAAGAAAAAATAATTATTTATTAGGCATAAATGTAATATACTGGTTTTTTTTTAGTTCTGCCCTTCCAGTTGAAGTTTTCCTACGATAAAAATTCGGGACTGCCCTTCTTGTAGATGGGAAAACGTGCAACATCACTAGTGTATCCAATACTTATTTTCCCAACTGTAGTAAAATGGCCACAGAGTGGCAACAGCACAAGAAGTCCACAGTCAGTTTCTAATACTAAAACCTCCCGAGTGCTAACAGACAATATAAAGAAATCATAGTGGAAAATTATAAAATTCAAGGCTACTATGTTTGTAATTAAAATTTTTAAACATGAAATTATTTCACCCCGGAGTTTCATACGTAAAAAAAAAAACCTGCCAAATACACAAGAGGTTACGTCTTTTATAACTGAAGTATTTGGGTGGATCCAGAAATGTCTCGTAAAATGCATGCAATAATAGAGACTTTGGCAGGTAGATAAATAATCCTGCATAATCCATGTGAACATATCTTTATCCCCAGATGGAAGCCAAGCCCCTTGTAAGTATGTTCTCCACAGCAGGTTCCTCTCATCACAAGCCCATACCACGACCTTACTAATATTTTGTTCAAAAGAAAGGACACGGAGTAATGCTGGTCGTCGTCGAAAGGGGTTGGCTTACCCAAAAAAAGATAATTTTTTTACTTTTGGGAAAATTAAGGGGTGTTTTATAAGGTCAGACGTCTGCAATGTTTGTGACTTGTAGCAGTGCTTTCCGTGTCTGTCCAGGCTTTTTCCCTTTTAAATATTTGACTAGAAAACACTTTTGCCTATAGGCAAGCTTAACTCTGTTCCATACACAAAAAGTTTATTAAGCCTAATGTCAAATTTAATTCTAATACTTCTATTGAAATACTAATAAAGGCCACACTTTTAAAATACACAAAGCCTAGCCACATTACACTCTGTATAACTGTATCTCTTTCAATTTTTCATCAGTCTACTTTATATAGGAACTTCAAAATAGAGATATTACCCAAAAATTTTTCTTTTGTGTATTCCCCTAGATAGTAACAAAGGGGAATGTTGAAAGGGGCTGGCCAGAAGTCTGGGGATCTTTCACCCCCCGGGTCTGCCTCCTGTTTCTATATTTTTTAAAAATCCCCACGCCAAATCAGGGGGTATTACAGGGCCCCCCACCCCTTTTTGTGGCCCCGTTTTTGGGGTGTGTTGGGGTGTGTCGCACTACAAACGTCGAAATACAGATTTATTCTTCAGTACAGCAAACCGTGCATTCGCTGGCAGGGGAAACCCCCCTTTTAAAATGGTTTACTTTAGCCCAAAATGTCATTGTGTTAGAATGCCCCTGATTTATGACCCGCAGTAGAAAAGGTTCATAAATTCAGGCGCATTTTCCTCTATTGTAATGCGCCTGAAAATTGCTCTAAACCCATAATCTTCATTCCCCTAAATCTTTTCCCTCTTTGTGCCTAAGAGTTCAAAATATGAAAATTTTGCACCCTACCAGTGGTAATCAAGCCGACACTAACTTTTCCTGTTCTCAGTTATTCTTACAAAGGGCCGTTCACACGGCGCAGTGCAAATACTGGTCAGAAATCCCGACCAGTATTTGCACAGTTTTCGGGCCGTGCACACGGCTGCCGAGGGACGGATTTTTTCCGCTATTAGCAGGGAAAGCCCTCCCCCTTCACATACACATGTTCATATTCCACCCGAAAAATGGGCGGGAGAATGAACATGTTCTATGTTTTTCGGACTGCCGGCGGTCTGAAGAAACGCCCGCGGGTTTTCAATAGAGGTCCATAATAAAAGTTGTCACCCGGTTTGCAGACTGTTTTCAAAGCCAAAAACTGGGTGAAAACCCGTGCCGTGGGGACAAGCCCTAACTAAGGATATTTGTCTTTTTATAAGTTGAAAATTTCAATCACCTTGGCATCTTTTCCAACGTTGCACCTCTTGGCGAAGCTACCTTTGCAGTGTTTGTAGAATATGCATAGTTGTGCCCTTATTACTTGTCTACTTTAATTGATCTGTTGCCTTTCTGATCTCCAAAGTCTCCTGTGGGAGGATTAATGCATGAACGTCCGCTGGCTTTTTTCTGTTATCAAGGCTTGTTGGTTTTTGAGTGTTATTTTTGAGATTGTTATTTGTGCATTAAGTGGAGTAAATACAGTAGAGTGCTGGTATATGTGCATAATGATGTGGTTTTTACATCCAAAGCAAATGGAGATGATAGTGCAGGGGCACCTTCAGATAAAATGCTTATTAGATTAGGCTATAAAGCACATAAAACACAGCCTCTAATGTGCTGTAAATTCGGTGATAGAGATCTTTTCAACGGCGCTCCCTTGGTAGTAGAGAGAAAATCAATCACCTTTCTGTATCATTCCTCTGTAAGGAAGAGGAATGAAATTAGTCTCAGCCAGAAAAGGTCACAGTTTGATGTATACATGAGCATCATGCCAAAGCATCAAGTTGTATCCTGCTAAGTACATTATCTGTCCTGATTTACATAGCAAATATCCCGTTGAATCATTGATTTTGCACAACATTAATAAATTATATTGCGTTTTTTTTATCTTAATGCACGGACAAGGAAAATGTCCAGGCTCTCTCTGAGATGTGAGCCCGACTGATGACCTTAAACCTCACACTGGACTCATATACCGCTTATCGGAATAGTTAAAGGGTTATTCTCACTTTAGATGTTTATGGCGTGTCCATAGAATGTGCTATAAATGCCTGATAGATGCTGGTCTCACCCTAGGTACCCACAGCTATCTCTAGAACATGGGTCCCCTAAGGCTATGTTCACACGGGGTAATTTGGGATTTGATCTCTAATACGAGCAAAATGCGCACCGAAATTACAGTAATCCATAGTTCTCACACAGAGCTATGGATTATACCTCCTCTCCCCGGGTGTACAATATGATCGTATCGTACGTGCGGGGAGATAAGTGACATGTCTATGTAATGACAGTTTATAGGGCGGTGGGCTGCCGCAACCCACTCCCCTCACCACCGCGTCGCAGAAGTATGCGCCGATCAACACGACTCCCAAACAGCCACCGTAATTGCGGGGTGTACTATACATGTTTCTGCATGTTTCCTTATGCATGCTACACAAGAACATGTCCTTGTGAAAGCTGGAATGGTAACACCCATCTGACAGATTCAATAATACATTTATAGAAAGAATAACAGAGGAACAGCACAACAGAGAGTTATAAGGGAAGATGCTGCAGAATTGTTATGTCACAAGGAGCACAAGGATTTACTAAAACAGTCATGTCAGGAGATGACACAGGCTCTCTTTAAGTGGCTGGTAGCTTATATTCAGGTGTTTTGTATGTTCAACATTACAGAATTTTATTACAAGAAAATAAGCCAAAAAAATGTCTAAGGCTATGTTCACACGGCTTAATTGCGGGACGTATTTCGACCCGCAATTACTCTGTGTGTACGGGGGCGGGGGAGGCAGCAGCCTGCCGGCCCCATAGACATTCATTATTCTCGGCTTGTATACGCCATGAATAATTGACATGTCACTTATCTCCCCCCCCCCCACCCCCCCCCCCCCCGGCGTATTGTGCGAGCGGGGAGAAGAGACGTAATCCATAGTTCTCTATGAGAACTGTGGATTACTATAATGACTGGGACGTATCTCGCCCCTTATTTAGCGCAGTACGCCGCGAATTACGGGCTGACATACCTCCCAGAATAACCTGTGTTAACATAGCCTAAAGAGCTATACATTAAAGTGTTACCAAACCAGAAAAAAACCTCAGCCTGAAGATTGACCCAATAAACACCTTTAATCATATCAAAGGTCTTCTGGATAGTTGTGGAGAGAGAGGATTCTTCAGCCTTCAACCCCTATTTATAAGGAGCAGTTCAATACTCCCAACAACTTCAGCTCCAAAATTTACCACTGGGGGCCCGAAAAGGTGTCCAAGATTATTGAGTGATCTAGTTCCTTCCTCAGCAGGTTTTAAGCCATACGAGAACTTGGTTCCTTCTTGAGATATGCACAGACCATACAATTCTTAGCCCCCATGGTTTGTCATTATAATCCTGTCGTTTTTGGGTGTCGTGGACAAGTGTGTCTAGAAGGATGTTTATCAGTCGTTTCCTAACATGGCACATCATGTACTCTACAGTGGTGAAAGGCCTTTATTGGATCGTGTAGGAATCCATATTCAAATCTGTTAATTTGTAAATCTATATATCATACACAGTATATACTTGATATTTTGAAAATTGATAACTCTAGGTTGTGTTAAAGCAAGTTTCATTTTCGACATTGCACCACTAGGTACACTTTATTTGCAAGTTTGGCATAATTCTGACACATTCTAGACCCAGATGGTCAATAAATCATAGAATTTTTTCATTTTTTTCCCCTTACTTATGTTATATGAATTGGCTCGTCCTCCAGACAAAAAGAAAAATATGTAAGCACGACCAGGTTGGTTTTTTTTTTGGGCCAAGTGTATGCTCTCACGCAAAAAGTGCTATCTTTTGCAAGCCCCTATACATAACAAGAAAAGTCAGAAGACCCTAAGAGAGCCGGGTATTGATATCCATTCTTTAAGACTTAGGAAGTGCCTATCTTGTTCCTTCCTTTCACCTCGACTGCCACATCAGTGTCCACCAAAGAGCTGAAAGTTGAGGACGGCTTCCCTGCACGGGTAGCAGAGTTGCAGGGAGGTAAGAAACTTGATGGCCATACACACCATCCCCTAGACCTCCAGAAGGGGCTTCCCACAAGAGCTCTGCACCATAAAAATATCTGACTAACTAACAAAAATGGACTGTAGACACAGAGCCCCCCAAAAAATGTTGTACACTGTGAATACAGCATGGGCAGTGCACCAGAATTACAATAATTCCTCATATTGCATAGCCAGAAGTTCCACCAATAGGTGAGTGCATGTGGAAATGTGTGGAAGAGAAGTGCGTGCAAATGAACAGTCATTCACAGAGATCCTATTCCAAGGGAGTTCAGGCATCTCAAGGTCACCTCAGGTTTTCATATTCCGCCACAATGGCTTCCATTGAAACGCCAGGGTTGCCTCTAGGTACTCGTTGGGCCAACTGAGAAATTCCTCTGTGTATTTTTGTATCTATCAAATGTCTATGCAAACCATTCCCATCCCTGTAGACATCAGGGGTCCTGTTGGTGTCACGGATTGATGGTCCCTCTTCGTTGAAGCTTAGGAAAACCCAATCTTGCTCCTGGCATCAGCCCAGGTAACAATTCCAATTGTCAACCACCGAGCCAAAAACTAATTGGCCTATCCAGATGGGGATCTGGGGATTCAAAGGGAGGGATGGGCCAGAACTAGATGGCCACGCAATCCCAACTAGACCTCAGTCAAAGTGATAAATAACTGTATACCATAAGGGCCCGTTTACATGGCAATGGAAAAATACCGGTCAATGAGTGGAGAAAAGCCCTCTCCCTTCACATTCATTTGCACATATTCCGTCTGAAAACTGGACAGAAGAATGTGCATGCACAATGTTTTTCGGGTGGCCCGCGGGTGGAAAAAACCGCTGGGTGGAAAACCCGTGCAGTGGGGACTGCTGCTGGCTGGTTTTTCAGACAGTCTGCAAAACGACAAACCGTCTGAAAACGGGCCGCAAACCCATGCCGTGGGGACATGCTCTAATATGACTGGAACATCTAGGTGGAACTATAAAAAATTCTCACATAATGCCATGCTAGATAGCTGGACAATATAGAGGGGAGTGTAAAAGTGACTCACTGGCTACCCTGTAAGTTAAGCCACCCCAGAGTCACCAATCCTGGGGCACTTCAAACCTAATGGCTTTGATCAGGAGGACCTGATGCACATTACTGTATACACCCAGAGTGTAAAGACTACTGTTTTTATCAACTCAGTAGCCCAGGCCATAGCCACCCATAAAAACAGACGCTAACCTTAATCTTATTAAAAATGGCAGCAACTTTTTATGGCCAACAGCCTCAACACAGAGTATGTTACTGATTCGCTTGTCTTAATTGTAACCTGTGGGGGGTGCTGATTTTTTTTTTTGTATCTATAATGTTGTATCGAAAATTATTTTCAAGAAATCCTACATGTGAAAAACTATACAAATTAGCTTTCATTCGGAAGGGAAAAAACAATGTCATAAAAGCCAAATCAGAATCTCCTCCAAAACTCATATGCATACATTCTCCCAAGGAGCATGGCCTGAAAAAAATGTCTTAGTACACCATTGCCTCGCTTCAACAAGAGCCGATAAGCTACCGCTGATTATGCATCACTGTCAAAGACGCTTATGCTATCTATAATAATATAATAGTGTTATGATATTTAATTATTCATCCTTCAAATTAAGATTTTTTTCTCTATGATTAGATCGTCTGTACTATATTGTGTCTTGGCATTGGGCCATAATGGATATTTGTGTGGTAATGAATCGATCTAATTGTGCTGTAGGACAGAGAATGCCATATTTCACATTAGATAGACATTATAAGTGCATAAAAATGGAGTCTTTGCTTTTCTAAGGACTTGTTCACAGTTATTGTCTTGATTTAATAATTTGCTTTATAAACAGAATCATGTTATTATAGATGTTCATAATTTGTGGCCCAAAATAATCACCTGAAAAACAAATCCTACCTTTTTAATATATTAAGAATATAGGGTGACATGTATGAACGGGGCTGCGCCAGATATCTGGCGTCTATTAAAGGGGTTTTGCCACGATGTAATGTTGACATGGGATCCTCCAAAATGGGTATTTAATCACTTTTCTGAATATATATCATTAACAAAAGTGAAGCCTCTGAGAGCTATAGCATTTCTCAGTCCCCCTTAGTTACCTGAAAGTTTGCATTAGAAAAGACCAGATGAGCTGACAAGCCGTGCTAGCATGAAACACTTCTTATCTGATGACAGGGAAGATGAATGAGCTTTCAAGGGGCTGTGGAGAAAGTGCAGTGAATGAGTCTGTCTGCTGCATAGAGAAACCACTGTTGTAAAGTTATTATTTGAGTTAACTTTTGAGACGCTCCCTTATTCCTCACTCCTTGCTCACCCCCTCCCTCTCACCCCTGCAGCATTCATGACTCGGCATGATTTGTTTACATTCTCCTCTGTGCTAATAAGGAGGTAAGGAACGCACGTCCTGGCAAAACCCCTTTAAGCCGAATATCCAGCGCAGCCCAGTTTGCTACATTTGTAAATGGCCTGTACGCCAATATCAGGCACATTACAAAGCGCAAGTGGCACTTTGCAATGCATCTGATTTCGGGAGGTGTACGGGAGGTGGGGCGCACTACCTTGCTATAGATTTATAGCTTCGCTACGGCAATTCCAGGCGCATTACTGCTGGAACATGGTTGATAGTGGTTTACCTGTGCCAGAAGGGGCAGCAGAAAAAAGACAAAATTTTTCTAAAACATTCATACGAGCTAAGCAGAGTTCTGTTCCGAGAACATTTGTATATGGCCACTAATACAAAATCCAAATATATAGATATTTACTATAACAAATCACCTACTTTGGTATTTGGGAAGTTGAAAGTATGTTTCGTTAAATACATTGATTTGTAAGTACTATTAGCAGGGACTAAGGGCCACATGTATGAAAACTGTCTAGGTGTAAAACTCACTTTGTTGCCCACAGCAACCAATCACAACGCCGCTCTCATTTTTCCAGAGCACTATATGAAATGAAAGAGGCGCTCTGATTGGTTGCTATGGGCAACAAAGTGAATTTTAGACCTAGACAGTTTTCATACATGTGGCCCTAAAAGCGTAGTCAGGTGCAGAAATGACTGTTTTCTAGTAAATGTCCTCGCCTTCACCTGAGGTGGTGGGTTGTGACATCAGTACACATTAAAATGGAGTCCTGACATTGCCCATGCTATAACTAACTGCTTTTATAGTGTTTTCCTCTCTTGAGTGCTATCCATACATATAAAAACAGATAGTTATAAGATGGGCAATGTTAGGACTTCAGTTTAATGTGTGTGCTGATGTCACAACCCGCCACCTCATGGGAAGGTGAGGACATGTATTAGGGAGTAGTCATTTCTGCGTGTTTTTCTCATTCAGATACAATGTGCAGAGGTGGTCTACAACCTTTGCTTCTCCATCTGTATTAATAGTGGAACTCCCGGGATGTCCTGATGGCCGACGTTCACAACAGCTGGAGGTCCACAGGTTACAGGCCCGCTCTGTAGAGATCTTCTTTCTCGCTGGCACATTCCATCAGTAATGGATGACCTTCAGTGTATCTCCACTAGTGTAGAGCACCTGTTCCCTCCTCTCAGACCCTCTGTAACTGGAGTCAGCTGAAAACACAGGTTATTCAAGGAAAATAAACAGCAGCGGAGTGAGCAGGAACATTCCTGTCATAGCTAAAATGGCTCACTTGATCCTGTCTTGTAAAAAATGTCTTAGATAATGCAGTAAATAGCGGTTGTGGAGATCTCAGATGTTAACTGTTTTATTTCCCTGGACTGAGAAAATAGAAAACAACTGGGGCCCGTTCTTGCTGGAGACTTCTCCCTTGGTGCTTTTCAAACCTCTGCTGTCCAAGCTTCGAGTTCTTTGAGATGCTTATAGTGGCCGAGCAAAGAGCATCCTGGAGCCAGTGAAGATTTCTACAGTAGGATATTATCCAATGATGAATTTGTGGAAAGCAGTGACCTGTACAATTGTATAGTCAGACCCTTTAAATTATAGTATCCAAATAAAGCTATAAATACACCTAAAGGAACCCCCACGTTCCTCCTTACTAAGGATCATTTATGTGTGGCAACTACCTAATAATCTTCTCTTTCTTCATGGTGTTTTAGTAATTTGTCATTTGCAGTCATCGTACTGTAAGAGAAATGAGCTCTCAATGCACAGACTGCCTGGTATGCTTTGTGATGGGCACCTGCTTATAGACAGCAGCCAGTCTGAAGAAACCGAGCTTTATGTTGAACTTATCATACTGCTCTTCCTAACACTGCGGCTGACTTTTCCATAGATGCCGTGTATAACTGTTTTCTGAAAAACTTATGACTAAGGTCCGAGAGGGAATAAAACATTACTAATCGGTGTCTCCAGCCTGAACATACTAATCTTACACCTATTACATGGCTCTCATCCTAAAAACACCTTCAATATGACTTACTTTGATCCAATAGACTCGTCCTACATTGTGACCTACATAACTAAAGTCCCGACTGAACTGAAATGTTGCATTCTACCTCTGGTCACTTTATTCGTATGTCTTCAGTATCATTGACTTTTCATTTTGGAGTCTAACTTAAAGGGCTCGTCTCGCTACAAGGATTACTTTTTATGTTTAAAGATCTTGCAAAATCGAGTCACTTTGCAATATATGTCCATTAACAGTGTCCTACCTCTTCCTAGATATCCCTTCTTTTATGGGCTGCATCAGCTCCTCAGGTTGCTATAGTTACAGACCTGTTCAATCTCTCATGGTAGGCTGCCAACACTGGTTGCTGTAGCTACAGACCTGGCTAGTAGAAGCCAATAAACGCGCCCCTGAATTCAAAATGAAACCAAGAAAACAGGACCGAGGTAAGAAGAATCAATGTAGTGAGACAACCCCTTTAAAATATTTGCATAAAGTCCTTGAGTCCCATGAATACCTCACTTACTTTTACATGTGTATGTATGTATATATGTATGTGTGTGTATATATATATTTAACTGTAGTCTGTGGCAAAACTTGGCAGTAAGTGCTCCCTTCCCCTGAGGCTATGTCTACACATTTCAGGATTTTGGTTGTTTTTTTCAGCGGATTCAGTATTTTAAATCTGCTGAAAAATTGATTGTACCCAGCACTGTGTAGACTTCAATGGAAAATCTGTACTGTAGTCTATAAAGCACAGATTATTTACTGAGGTTTTCCGAAAACGAAAATCAACCAACGGAATATAGAAAATGTTCTATGTTCCATGGCACCAATGTCGGGTTCCCATAGAGAGCTATGATTACTTGCCGTCTTACTGGCCACATATTGAACGCTAGCAGAGATATACGTATACGCGGCAGGGATAATGAAAGTGAATGGGGCCAGCCCAGGGTTACCCCCCTGCACTTTCGAAGGACGTGCTGAGCAGCGCGTTGTTCTAAACACACGGTGTCTTGCAGCTCGCACAGGTACGCGCCACAAGATGCCGTGTGAACATACCTTTAATGATGATGAGTCTTCTCCGGGAGTGAGCTCACACCAGGGTGACATCGTTCTCTCTGTCTAATTAGCAAGGAAGGTTATGGATGTAACCAGAGAAACCTGTTTGGACTTGGAGCAGATAAAATCTCTCTTATCCCATGACCAATGTAAAATCAAAAGACTAATGTATTTAGAAAAAGTCTTAAATTACCTGTCTCTACATGTTGAAAGTTAATCTTTGTAGTGAGAAAATACCCTTAATATCAGGGTTGTGGCATCAAACCTATGATTTTTTTTTTTTATCAGCAACTCTTTATTAAAATGTAACAAGGTGATACATAACAAAATGTGGACACAGATTGAATAAACATTAGATAGGTAATGCAAACTCACAGGGAAGGGGGAGAAGAAGGGGTACAATAAGATCAACAAATAAAATAACATATGCCATGTTCCAGTAGAAAGAATCAAACATTTTATGTCATTAAAGTTTAGTCAACAGTAACAATTGAAATCTTGAGAAAATTAAAAGCTATATCCAGTGGACAAAGGTATACTTCACTCGTGGAGATCCCATCATGAAATTATCTATCAGCAGGATATGGAACAAAGGAATATTAATGGAAGTAACTAGATTGTAACCACGGTGCCCAGTTGTCTCTGATTTTGGATGATGCATGAGGAGGCGTAATTAGGCAGTGGCATTGTCTATTTATCCTAGATATAACCTCCTTAAGGCTTGGGGTATGGGGTGTCTTCCAATAGGAGGCTATCACATTTCTGGTTGCTATTAAAGCATGTGAAAATACCGTTCGGAAGGGGTAAGGTATTGCTTCAAAATTTAGATCTAGAATTGCTAATTCAGGCTTTAATTTTAACTGACCATCTGAAGAGTTTCTTAGTAAAATTTTTCCCGTTCTTGCCATAAGGGGTTTAAATTTAATG
>JAODAL010042476.1:0-34788 GCA_025379985.1 Phyllomedusa bahiana | reverse complement strand
CCTGCCGGGAAAAATGGTCTCCTCCCCCACTATGCTCGCTTTTACTGTGGCGCGAATGCTGGGGACTGACGTCACATCCGGAGTCAGACCCCAGCAACAGCAGCACAGCGTAGCAGTGGGGAGGAGCGGAAGACATGGGCGGTGTCGGGCGGTGACGCGTCGCAGAGCAGTGGCTGGGGAGGAGCGGAAGACATGGGCGGTGTCGGGCGGCCGGTGACGCGTCGCAGTCCGGCTCGCAAGGTTAGTATAGCGAGCGCGGAGCTGAGCGGCGACACTGACAGGCGCATAGCAGGCAGTGGCACAGCAGCAGAGTGAAACATTGATGTGCGCCTGCGCCACCGCCGCCGCCGCCGCAGCCGTTACCTTAGCAACTGCTAACGACTTGGCACATAAACAATCGGCGGCGGCGGCGGGTGGCGGCGGCGCCGGGGACTAGTAACAATAAATAGTACGCTTCAGCCCGCAAAAATGCCGCTCACCGACGTCTGTAGGTGTTAGTGCAAAAAAGTTATTGGTCGCAGAAAATGGCGCCGCAGTACAAATTTGCAAAATAGAAAATGTTTGGAATTTTTTTATGGCACCAAAACATAATGGAAACCCTACATGTTTGGTATTGCCGGATTCATATCAACCTGTAGAATACAGAGAACACGAGAGTACATTTTTTTCACAATTTGTCCCACTTGGAATTTTTTTGCGGTTTCCCAGTATATTCTATAGTAAAGTGAATAATAAAGCTTTCTAACCATGTATAGCATACAAGTAATACTAATAAGTTAAGGAATTTCAAAGACTATATTGCTAAGAGTATATTATGAAAAAAATTGGTAGTGCACACCTAAATAGGGGAGATATGGGCAAGGAGGGTGCAAAATGGAATAGGACCTTCGTCCAGTAAAGTATAAAGTAATATCTACTGCACACCAAACAGGTTTTAGATGCAAAGAGTATTTATTGTGACACTAGTGGGAGACCATCTTATATCATTACAGAAATATACTAAACAAGCATTTTACATTCGGTAGTAGATGTTTTATAATGTAGCGATGTTTCGGCGATAAGCCTTTATCAAGCAAAACATCTGAAACAGTGATACAAAGAAAATGTATTAATATATGAGTAACAATAATGATATACAGAGATGTACAGAGGTGTGGGGGAAAAGGAAAGGAAAAAGACAGTAGGGAAAAACGGATGGAAAAGTGAGGAACATAGAATATGAAATGACATAAAAGAATGATAGAGAATAATGGAGAATAAGGCAGGCCTAGAGGACACTTACCTAAATGGCTGAGGGAGATTATGTAGGGAATAGTATATAGATGGTGAGGCGAAGCTATAATGCTAAATGGATGAAAAAAGGAGTAGATGAGTATCATAATATGAGATATAGTAACAGGTAAGAATATATAGAGAGACTCACCTGTAAATATAGTAGAAGGTGAATACCAAATAGTAGGTAAGGAAGGGTATGGCTGGGTCTAAAGGAGTAAAGGGACAAGAGGGTCATATGGTGCCTAGATAAGGGCTACCCATGTGTAGAGATATGAGTAGGACAATACCTGTATGAAAGACCAAACAGCGGGCAGAAGCGGCTTCTAGGGGGAATAGGATAAATAAATAAGTGGATGTGGGCAACAAAAAACGGGTATAAGGGCAGAAGTAGCGATGAAAGGATAGAGCAGACAGGGGGATGGCTTACCGGGGGATAGTAGGTAATGGACGCGACGTCCGGGGTCAGAATGCAGAGCCGATAGCGTCCGGCGCGCAGGACGCCATATAAAGGCGTCCGTGCATGCGTGGGACCGGCTGCGCAGTAGGGAGGAGGTATCAGGAAGAAGAGCAAGGGAACACGCTTGGCCAGAGCGCATGCGGCGGAAAAACCGCGCATGCGCAGTGTGAAAAAAGACCGGAGGAATAAGTGAAAGAGCGAAATATAGCAGAAAGGTATGTAATAAGGTTAAAAATGGGGAATATAGACAGTGAAAGCGCAGCGACAGCAGGATGATGTGAAAGGATAAAAGGAAAGACAGCGGAATAAAGGGGAATAAACAAAAGGAGGAGCACAATGTAAAACGGGAGGTAAAAGGTGGAAGCATAAGTAAGACATCAGTAGAAGACAAGCAGGAGAAAAAGGGAAGACAATGACAGTGTTACCAACAATATGTAGACGAGTCATTTCATCTGTAAATGAAAAATATGTATAAGAAATACAGTATACAATAAAAACGAAATACAATACATAATACAATATAAGAATACAATATAGGAAGGTATGATTTATCATCAAAATATAAGGTATATGAATTATCATGAAGTATGAGCCATAGGCCTAAGAAGTAGCATGTTAGAAATATAGCAGGAGAAGGAAAAATCATAAGCGTATATCGTATTCACGATTAAGGCCATGTGGTTCAAGGGTATTGAGAGTATGAATCCAGTATCGCTCTCGTTTAAGTAGATTAGCGATACGGTCCCCGCCACGGCGTGGTAATGGGATTTGTTCAATGACTTGGAAGCATAACTGTGAAGGTTGATGGTTGTGCTCAACAAAATGTGCCGGAACAGGTAACAAAACTTCCTTGCAACGAATAGTAGATTTGTGTTTTGAAATTCTATCTTTTACTGCTTGGGGTAGTTTGGCCCACATAGGCCAATCCGCATGGACATTTCAATAGGTAAATGACATAATTGAAGAGACAGGAAAAAAACCTTTTATAGGAAATTGACGACCAGTGAGAGGATGGGTGAAGAAACTGCCTTTCGTGACGGACGAACATTGGGCACAGCTGAGCGTGAGTTGGCGTGTAGTAGCCCGAAATGATCCAAAGTCTGCCCTCACCAGTCCTCACCAGTAATAGTGGACTTATGTTTAGCAATACGGTCTCGCACACGCTGGGTGGTTTCCCCAACGTATTCGAGACCACACGGGCACTTAATGATGTACACCACGCATCTAGAATTGCATGTGAAAAAACCTTTAATTTTAATCCTTTTTGCAGTATGGGGATGAGTGATGTATTCCCCCTTAGTGACATTAGAACACTGTGAGCAGCTCAGACATGGGTACGTACCCTGTCTGGCTGTCTGTAGAAAAGTTTGCCGCGGGGTCTTCACCAGACTCCCCACATCTGCACGTATGATTTTATCACGAAAGTTAGGTGACCTTTTGAAACAACTCAATGGAGGTGACACAAATGCCTCTATCTCTGGATAGGCTTTACCCAATAATGGCCAACTTTTCCGAATGGCACCCTGAATTTTAACTACAAAAGGATGAAACGTAGTGACACATGCCATCCTTTTCATGTTGTCCTTTCTTTTGTTCTGTCCTGAAATCCCCAACTTAGCTCTTTCATCCTCAAATAATGATTTCGGGTATCCCCTCTGTCTGAATTTGTCACACATCTCCTCAAAACAGATTTCACGAGTATCACCTTTCGAGACTATCCTCTCAATCCGTTGAAATTGAGACCTAGGGAGTGCTTTTTTAACTACCTTCGGATGATTACTTTTATATTCCAATAGGCTGTTTCTGTCAGTTTGTTTATGAAACAGGTCCACTTGTAGAGAACCATCTGGATCCCTAATAATAAGTGTATCCAAAAAGCTTACCTGAGTTTAACTCAATTGAAGGGTGAATTTTAATTCAGGATATATATCATTTAAAATTTCAAAGAACTCGTGTATAGTGGGTTCCGGGCCCCCCATATGCAAAACACATCGTCTATAAATCATAACCAGATTTTAGCATATTGTTGAAATAAGGAGTTAGTATAGACATAAATCTCTTCAACACTAGACATATAATAATAATAATAAATAATAATAATAATCTTTATTTCTATAGCGCCAACATATTCCGCAGCACTTTACAAATTCAAGGGTAAACATACAGTCATTACACATTAAAAGTACTTACAAATGAGACACAAGGTGTGAGGGCCCTGCTCGTGAGAGCTTACAATCTATTAGGGTGTATGGGTGAAACATACGGTAAGAAGTGCCAAGTTTACAATATGGTCCAGCCATGTTTTCATAAATAGGGGTGGTTTACATGAAAATGGATGAACCTGCCACCCAGACTGTACATCTATATACAGATAAGTGCCTGTGAGTGCCCAAGTGCAGGGAGTGACAAGATGTGTGTGATAGCAGTTAGGGATCTTGGTGGGCCAGACCGAGAAGATGTATTTTCAGGGCCCTCTTAAAACTGTGAGGGTTGTGAATGTACCTGATCGCCCGCGGTAGCATATTCCAGAGAATTGGTGCCGCACGTGTGAAATCTTGTAGGTGGGCATGGGAGGTTCGGATGATTGAGGAAGTTAGTCTGATATCATCAGCAGAGCGGAGAGCACGGGTAGGGCGGTAGACAGAGACTAGGGAGGAGATGTAGGGAGGAGCAGCGCTGTGGAGAGCTTTATGGGTGAGAGTGCTGAGTTTATACTGTATCCTGTACTGGATGGGCAACCAGTGCAGTGACTGTCACAGGGTAGAGGCATCATATAGCGGCTGGAGAGAAAAGACAAGCCTGGCTTGCTGCATTCTGGACAGATTGGAGAGGGGAGAGTTTGCAGAGAGGGAGACGATAAGCAAGGAGTTGCAGTAGTCAAGACGAGAAAGAATAAGAGCAGTAATGAGAGTTTGAGTCGTTTCCACAGTGAGAAATGGACGGATTTTGGAGATATTCTTGAGGTGCAGGTGACAGGAGCGGGCAAGGGATTGGATATATGGGGAGAAGGTCAGATCAGAATCCAATAAAACCCTAGACAGCGGGCCTGCTGCCTAGGAGAAATGGTGGTACCACATACAGAAACAGAATAGCAGGGGGGGGGGGGTTGGTTAGTAGATGGCGGAAAGACAAGAAGTTCAGTCTTAGTGAGGTTTAGTTTCAGATGGAGAGAGGACATGATGTCAGAGACAGCGGACAGACAGTCACTGGTGTTTTGTAGCAAGGCTGGAGTGATGTCACGGGAGGAGGTGTATAATTGGGTGTCATCCGCATAGAGATGGTACTGGAAGCCAAATCTACTGATGGTTTGTCCAATGGGGCTGTGTACAATGAAAAGAGGAGAGGACCTAGAACTGATCCCTGAGGAACCCCAACAGCAAGAGGAAGAGGAGAGGAGGTCGAACCAGAAAACGAGACACTGAAGGAGCGGTCAGAGAGGTAGGACGAGAACCAAGCGAGAGCGGTGTCCTGGAGGCCAATGGTGCTGAGCATGCTGAGGAGAAGTTGGTGATCCACAGTGTCAAATGCTGCAGAGAGATCCAAGAGAAGCAACAATGAGTAGTTACCCTGAGATTTTGCTGTTAGGAGGTCATTTGAGACTTTAACTAAGGCAGTTTCCGTGGAGTGTAGGGTGCGGAAACCTGATTGCAGCGGGTCAAGAAGAGAGTTAGCAGAGAGATAGCGGATTAGGCGAGAGTAGACCAAGCGTTCCAGGAGTTTAGAGACATATAGAGACATATAAGCATTTGCATATGGGGGGGCCATGTTTGAACCCATGGCTGTTCCCCACTTTTGCCTGAAAAAAATCATCCCCAAAGAGGAATAAATTCTCTTCAAGGATAATCCGGAGCAACTCAAGACAAAATTCTTGCTGTTAGACATCAAGATCAGACCATTCCTTCAGCTCCCAGGAGGCCACGGGGCAGGTGCACGATATGATGACATCATCGTGCGCCTGCTCCCGCGGCCCGCACTCTGCTGCGAGCAGCCGCCGGCTCCGGACCAGAAGAGGAGAGCATAACAGAAAATCAGAAGAGGAGGGGAACCAGATGAGTATTATTTTTAAAACTAATTACTGGCTCTGCCTGCCTAAGATAGCCCTGCCTACCTAAGATAGCCCTGCCTGCCTGAGATAACCCTACCTACCTAAGATAGCCCTGCCTGCCTAAGAACTAGCTCTGCCTACCTAAGATAGCCCTGCCTGCCTAAGAACTAGCCCTGCCTGCCTAAGAACTAGCCCTGCCTGCCTAAGATAGCCCTGCCTCCCAAGATAGTCCTGCCTGCCTAAGATAGCCCTGCCTGCCTGCGAACTGGCCCTGCCTTCCTTAGAACTAGCCCTGCCTGCCTTAGAACTAGCCCTACCTGCCTGCCTAAGAACTAGGCCTACCTGCCTAAGAACTAGCCATACCTGCCTAAGAACAAGCCCTACCTGAATAAGAACTAGGCCTGCCTGCCTAAGAACTAGGCCTGCCTGCCTAAGAACTAGCCCTGCCTGCCTAAGAACTAGCCCTGCCTGCCTAAGAACTGGCCCTGCCTGCCTAAGAACTAGCTCTGCCTGCCTAAGAACTGGCCCTGCCTGCCAAAGAACTAGCCCTGCCTGCCAAAGAACTGGCCCTGCCTGCCTAAGATCTGGACCTGCCTGCCTGAGATCTGGCCCTGCCTGCCTAATTACTGGCCCTGCCTGGGTAATTGCTGGTCCTACCTGGCTAATTACCTGGGACAGCCCCAGCTACCTGCTTTAGAAGGTATATGCTTACCTGCCTAATAGGGGGGCTTGAATACCTACCTAATGGGGGGTCTACCTATTTACATGCCACTTAAATGACTTTTTTTAATTTCTAATTTTTAGGATCTAACATACACTGTTTGGGGTACAATTACTGTGTAGGGCACCAAAAGGGGCACTATGACTATTACTATTACTATCTGTGGAGAGGGAGCTTGTACAGATTTGGGAATTGTTAGGAAAGTGCTGGAAAAGAGAGGAGTCTAAGATGTATTTGTAGTAAATTCTACAGGGCCGAGTAATGACCGGCAGAAGAAGACATTGCATGCTGTACCGGACGGAGAAAAAATGGAAAGGAATGACTCATCAGGGAAGACGTCATGGAGGTTTGGGCCATATGGAAAAGAAAAGATGAAGAGAACAACTCCCATCAGAGATGACGTGTCCTGTGAGTCCCTGCTGTCAGGGGTCATTTTACTTTTATGTTGAGTCAGTGCTGTATTCATGTGTTGGTGACCTGACTACTGGGGATGTGATTGGTGGGGTTGTAGGTTATGCTGGTGGTTATGTAGTGTCAGTGTGGGCTTGTCCCGGATTGTAAAGCAAGTGCACACCTGACTCTGTGGTGAGGTCACTTTTTCTTTCTTGCTTGTGTGTAGGGGGCTCTCACACAGAGCAGTTTTGGTGCATTTTTTGATGCGTTTTTTGTTCAGAAATGTACAGCATTAACTGCTCTGCCTTTCTGCATAAAAACGCACCAAAAACACATCAAAAATGCACCAAAAACTCTGTGTGAAAGCAGCTTTATAGTGTAGTTTATTTTAGATAGTGGGGAGGTGCGAGAACAAGGGAAATTTTGTAAGCGGATATTGTATGTGGGCTGCTGGGGGCTTAGTGCCAGGGCTGATTTTTATTCCCAGTCCAGCCCTGATGATGATAGATTAATCAATGGTGAGCAGGCACTCTCTTGAGAGGTGTCAGTTCTCCTGAATGTCCTGGGCTCACCCCAGAAAAATTTATATTTTGAAAACAGCAAAATAATAAAAAATTTTAGTTCTTCACAAATAAAAGCAGACAGTATCAGCCAAAAATTACCACTAATATAAAGTATAAAAGTGTCACCACACTTTCTTACCACATTAAGGGACATGTCAGATTTCAAAAACAAGACTTCATCACTGGGGCCAAAACTGGCTGCATCCTAAGGGGTTTTACCATGAAGCAAAATTAACGTGAGAAGCTTGAAAATTAAATAATAAACATTTTCGCCATTCATCATTATTAAAAATGCTCTTCTATTTTTGTTATAGCTGCTCCCTTAGTGCTCCAGTGTACAGCTCGTCTCTAGAGGATACGACCAGTGACAAGACCTCCTCAGTCCTCTCCGCACATGCTCAGACATCACCTCCCCTCTCAGGCAGCTACAGTAAGTCTATTCCCTGCCTAACAATCACACACACTCACTGTTAAAGAGTGTTCAACCCAGGTGCTGGTCAATGAGTGCCCCAATTATATAGCCTCACACACCCCCCTCTTTTGGACACCCGTGTTCCAGACAGACGTGTGAGCAAGTGTGAACCCCTATTCCTTCTCCTGCAACTGAACAATATGCTTTATAGGGTCAGGCCTTCAAATCAGTGGACAAATGAACTCAAAAGGCTGACAGTGAAATGTATTTTATGGGCTGCAATGGGCCAATAAGACGTCCTATATTAGGCAGTAGAAATTGAGTGCATTCTCTCTCAGGCAGCTACTGTCAGTCTATTCCCTGCTTAGTAATCACACACACTCACTGCTGAGTGAGTGTTCAACCCAGGTGCTGGTCAATGAGCGCATCAACTATATGCACTTTTGGACTCGTGTGTTCCAGAGGGAAGTGTGAGTAACAGGAACCAATAATACACCCGTTGTATTCTGATCCCTTAGTCATGTTACCCCAAACTCTTCTTCATAGAAACCAATAGGCAGAAGTACACTAAGCAAATGGAAGTGTAGTGAGATTGCACAGACTGTACAGACAAATAGCTTGGCATAGGAGCTGTATACATAAAGTGGTAGAGGATTCTAAAACACAAATTTTAGATGTCTTTGAGCAACTAAAATTTGATTTCAGACATAAAACTTGTTCAAGGATAGGAGCACACGCATTGCTGTGTAAATGGCCATGATATAGAAGGTTTTTTTTACTTAAATTGATGAAGGAATTTGCAGTTAACTG
Organism: Phyllomedusa bahiana; assembly: GCA_025379985.1. Taxonomy (NCBI): domain Eukaryota; kingdom Metazoa; phylum Chordata; class Amphibia; order Anura; family Hylidae; genus Phyllomedusa; species Phyllomedusa bahiana. Next base: position 26,112 of record JAODAL010042476.1, on the reverse strand, counting down.
TTTTACCTGTAATGAGAATATAGATTAGTTCAGCATTTAAACAATAAGGGTAAAAACTATAATTTGTATATAATGTGTTCAAAGAACTAATCCAACCAGTTCACCTGTGGTTAGGCCAACATACGATGTGAGGGCAAAGCCACTCCCGCCGCCCGACGGTTGTAAACAGGAACAAGCAAAGGGCTTAAAAAGTCCAAGTAGCCAGCGCCATTTCTTAAAACAAATCAAAAACTTCTTTATTTATGATTACATTAAAATATATAGATATCCAAGTGATCAGACACATTGACGCGTTTCAGGTATGAGTACCCTTATTCATTGCTACTCTTACCCAAAACGCGTCAGTCTGACCCCTTGGATATCTATATCTTTTAATGGAATTATAAATGAAGTTTTTTGCTTTATATTTTAATTTTTTATTTTTTTTTAAATTCTAGAAAAAGCTTTATTGAAGGTCGAATACCATAAACACATGTAACAATCATACAATAGGTGCAGGATTACAGAGAAGAGCCCTGTGGTTAAGGGCTCCGCCTTAAGGTTTTTTGCTTTACTTTAAAAAATGGTGCTGGCTACTTGGACTTTAAGCCCTTTTCTTGTTCCTGTAAAAACGACAGTTTTTAGACACATCAGTACCACCCCACCCGACCCCCAAATCTCTCATAGGTATCCCAGTATACAGTAAGTCATCACTTTACTGTCAAGCCCTTGATGGTGCCTTATGCAGTGAGTAATATCCTATATTAGAATCAGGGTTATATATTTTGTAACCAAAATCTACAAGAGATGCCGGCATGATTTTTTTTTATCTGTATTATTCATCTAGGAGACTGGTCACTTAGACAAAAAAAATTATTTCGAAATTCAAAAAAAGATCAGAAAATTTACAAAAAAAAGTTCATTCAACAATTCCTTAAACACAGTTTCGGCCACAACAGCTCGTGTAACGTATGTTCAGCTTCCCCAGGTCTGTGCTTATAACATAGGGGCTGCAATCAAATACAAGAACGTAAGAAATCAAAAATCTAGGACTCTTTGATCCGAACCTTGGTCCAGAGTTACGAAAATAAGGGGTGGGGGGGGGGGGGGGCAATACATTGATGTACCCCATCTGTACATAAATCTACACAATACAATATTCGGATGCAAGCCAAAACAGTGATCCTAGAGGGGATAGGGGGAATGTGTGTCCAATACGGTTATCAGTTTAGAAACCAGATAGTTTGGAAAACTTTCTATTCTGCAAACTTCAGGCACTTAAAGTACTGAGACGTCTACAGTATTGAGGTGGTGGAAAAAAGAAAAGAAATTGTTTAGGATTAGAAAAAAAAATAAAAAATTCTACCTTCCTTCCATAAACAGCGCCACACCTGTCCTCAGGTTGGCTGTAGTATTGCAGCTCAGCCCCATTAAAGGGGTTTTGACAGGAAGCAGATTCCCATGTGGAGTGAATGGGGAGATGGCCACACTTGCCCAGCTGTTCCCCCATTTATGTCTATGGGAGTTCCAAAATAGCTGCGCACACTCGCTGGCTTATGTTCGGAACTGCCATAGATTATAATGGGGTGAAATGCGCAAACGTAGCCTTCTCCCCATTCTCAGAGGTCGGCTCGTAGCGAGTTACCAAGCCGGCCTCCACAGGAGATTTTGCTTCATGGTATAACTCTTCAGATCGAGCTGTTCACCAGTTCAGAGTGACCCCTACACCTTATCAATTGAATGGGGATTCGTAGTTTTGTAGGAACACATTATCCAGATGCCTAAGCCATGTGACAATGTGCTCTGAATACAGACTAGAAAGTACAGATTGTTCTTCAAATGCTGAAATGAACACATTTGCATAACGGGGCTACCGGAAGACCCCACTGAGGTCCCCTGTAGCTGAAAATAATAATTCATACCAAATCTAAAATAATTTTTTGTAAGTACGAAATCCAAAAGTATCATAAGAAAAGATACCATAGCTTTAGACAATTTGGGATCAAGCCATAACCTTTCTCATTTCACTGATATTTTGTCTTCTTAGGAAATGTTGGTAGGCAAACCTTTAGGGCCACATGTATGATTTTTGGCGTCCAGGTGCCATTTTTTTGGGGCGCATTAGTAGCGTTGAATGCACCTGAATCTATGTGCTACTGCGGGTCAGAGATTTAGCGCTTTCTAGCTACAAAGCGACACTTCAGGCTCAGGTAAACCACTTTTAAAGTGCTCTACCTGTTCCAGCAGAAATGCGCCTGCATTTGCCATTCAAAATTCATATGTGTAGCTTCATACGGTTGTAGTGCAACACGCCTCCAGCACACCCCCGATCTCAGGTGCATTACAAAGTGCCGCGGGCGCTCTGTAATACACCTAATATTGGAGTGCGCCTGTTTAAAAATAGAGCGAAGGGGCTGCACTAGTGTTTGGGCTGAAAGGATGCCAGACTACTGGAAATGCCCTACATATACATGTCACCCTATATGTCCAATGTGCACATCAATTTAACTTTAATGAAATCAATCTGTAAATGAGTTTTTAGGAACTCATGCATGCTTGAGAAAGGGGTGTTCCCCAAAATGTTGCATCTGACACATGCTTCCAGTCACTATGAAGAGCTATGCATCCACTGGTATTGACGGTATTCAGCCTCTCACACATGGCATAGACCGGATTATTTACATGAACATTTATTTGTAAAAAAAAATATATATATAGTCAGGGTTGGCAGACAAGGCTCTTTTCCAAGACACCTTTATCCCAGAGGAGCCTCGAAGAACAGGATCATCAGGAGCAGGAAAAACTGGACATTGCAGCAGGAAAAAATCTTATTATAATATTTTTGGAAGTGACTGGTTCCAACCAGTGTCGGCCCTCAAGTCTGTATGATGAGACTTGGCATCAAAAAGAACATGGCACAAACATATTTTTCATACAGATTCTTTCATATGACATCAGAGGCACATGGCGGTACAGTATTTGCTCATAGCAGACTACATGCCATAGAGACTGCACATACAGATACTATGCTGCCCATGGAGGAGACGGTCCACAGAATCAGCTTGTCCACATAATATCTGCCATTGGGTAGTGAGACAATAACCCCTCTTCAGTGGCTGTGACTTGTAAGAATAAAAATGGGATGACCCAGCTAGTGGGCTGAAAATGGAAAGGACGGGTAGGATGATTCTCAGGGTAACTACTCGTTGGTGCTTCTTCTGGATCTCTCTGCAGCATTTGACACTGTAGACCACCAACTTCTCCTCAGCATGCTCAGCTACACTGGCCTCAAGAACACCACTCTCCTTGGTTCTCATCCTATCTCTCTGACCGCTCCTTCAGTGTCCATTTTCGGTTCGACCTCCTCTCCTCTTCCTCGTGCTGTTGGGGTTCCTCAGGGAACAGTTCTAGGTCCTCTCCTCTTTTCATTGTACACAGCCCCCATTGGACAAACCATCAGTAGATTGGCTTCCAGTACCATCTCTATGCAGATGACACCCAATTATAACCTCCTCCCGTGGCATCACTCCAGCCTTGCTACAAAAAAACCAGTGACTGTCTGTCTGCTGTCTCTGACATCATGTCCTCTCTCCATCTTTAAAAATAAACCCACTAAGACTGAACTTCTTGTCTTTCCGCCATCTACTAAACCCAACCCCCCCCTGCTAAATTTTTGTTTCTGTATGTGGTACCACCATTTCTCCTAGCAGCAGGCCCGCTGTCTAGGGGTTATATTGGGTTCTGATCTGACCTTCTCCCCATATATCCAATCCCTTGCCCCGCTCCTGTCACCTGCACCTCAAGGAAAATCTCCAAAATCCTCCATTCTCACTGTGGAAACAACTCAAACTCCCCATTACTGCTCTTTTTCTTTCTCGTCTTGACTACTGCAACTCCTTGCTTATCGGTCCTCCGTCTCCATCGTCCAGAATGCAGCAGCCAGGCTTGCCTTTCTCTCCAGGGCCCCTATACTGATGCCTCTACCCTGTGTCAGTCCCTGCGCTGGTTGCCCATCCAGTACAGGATACAGTATAAACTCAGCACTCTCACCCCTAAAGCTCTCCACAGCGCTGCTCCTCCCCACATCTCCTCCCCAGTCTCTGTCTAAACCCCCCCCTACCCGCTCTCCGCTCTGCTGAATATCAACTACATTCCTCAATCATCCGAACCTCCCCCCCGCCTACAAGATTTTACACGTCGGACCAATTTCAGAGAGGCAAACCCCCTCAAGAGAATGTTGTGGGCCATGTTGTCTCCGGCGGTTCGGAAGGTGTGCCCACGGTCTGGTTGTAGGGCCTAAAGAAAGAGGATGTAAGCTGGAGTCCAATCTTGTAAAGATTCAAATACTGCTGGGGTGCTTGGAATACCAGTATTAGGTGGGATCTCTGATATATGGTTGCCCAATGCGATCGGAGTAGGACGCCATATTGGATTATCATGCGGGTTGTAATTCGTAGATGGGGGGACGGCGGAGGAGGTAATGAACGAGAGGCAGCCCAGACATGGTTGTTATCTTGGGGCAGATCTCATCTGTCTAATCAGAATGGATGCTCCGCTTACATAATTGGGGCCGCTGGTATAAGGAAGAGATGAGGACGGGTCAGGGAGATATGAGAAAGTGAACAAGGAGACCCGGATAAAACAAACGCCAGGAGAATGGAGAATAAGATGTGTAGGGGCTCCCGTAAGGACGAGCCTCTTCGCTCTTGGCGGGCGGGGAGGGCAGAGTGATCGTGGGAGCGTACTGTCCGCTGGGATGGGAGCCGAAGAGAAAGAAGGCTTGCTTTGTACACAGCACCCACTTGGGGGACCAAACACTGACATGGAGATTACGCGAGGACTCAAGGTTACTTATCTTGGCAGAGTTGTACTAAACTTTTGTAGGCTGGCTATACAGATAGAAATGGGGAATAATAACATTTGACCGGGGGAGTATTTTTTATAATGGGCGGCGGATTCCTTGCGAGAGTCATAGGGGAACAGGAGGAGGAGAGGTATTGATAGGGGTCTAATAGAAAGAGAGGACATGCGGACTTGTAAGTTATGAGTATGTACAGCGATAGATAACAACGACCACACAAAAATGACAGATTGTTCAAGCTATAATAGGTATCCGGAAACGCGGGAGGGAAAGAATGCGAACTACACCAGTTTACTTACAAAAAAAACGGCGGTGGCGCGCGTGGGAAGAGGATGTCTGTTGGCGCCCCGGGTTTATCTCCTGGGCACTCCTAGGCCATGTCGAGCAGGGCGCCTGCTTGTTCTTTGAGGGTCTTATCCACTTGATTCTTATCTGAACCTTCTCCTCCAATATATCCAATTCCCTTTGCCCCGCCTCCTGGTAACTGCACCTCAGGTATCTCCAAAAATCCGTCCAATTGCTCACTGTGGAAACAATCTCAAAACTCTCGCTTACTGCTCTGACTTCGTTCTCGTCTTGAACTACCTGCAACATCCTTGCTATCCGCTCGTCTCCTATTGTCCAGATTGCAGCAAGCCAGCTTGCCTTTCTCTCCCAGCGCTATACTTTGTTGCATCTACACCTGTCTGATCAGTCAATGTCGCTGGTTCGCCAACTTACTGGTAAGGTTTCTGGGCTGTTTAAGATGCTATCTCTCATTGTTTGCTCACATATTCCATAGCTGGACACGCCATTGATTAGAAGAAAGGTTTTGTGCTGTCTAACTGGTCACCATTCCAGGCTCTCCGCTCTGCTCTGTTCTGTTTTCTCAGAAACATTTCTCAAATAGTCCGCAAAACTCCCAGCCGAACTAAAGATTCAACAAGTGCCGGCACCCTATTCTCGGAATATGCTACCCTTACGCGGAGCTTCAGGCTTATTCACAACCCTACACAGTTTTATGAGGGCCCTGTAAATACATCTTCTCGGTATCCGGGTCCCTCCCCAAGCATCCTAACTGTATCAAGAACACCTCGTCACTCCTGGCTAGTGGGGCAAGCTCATCCACCCCCCCCTCCCCCTATCTTCGACTCTCGTTCGATCCTTTGACGGCACTTATATGTATATAGATGTACCAGTCTAGGGTGGAGGTTCATCCATTTTTTTCATGTAAATCCACCCCCTATTTAATAAAACAGGCTGGACCATTGTAATCTTGGCACTTCTTACCGTATGTTTACCCATAACACTCCCTAATAGATTATAAGCTCTCACGAGCAGGGCTCCACACCTTGCTGTCTCATTTGTTAATACTTTTAATGTGTTCTATGACCTGTATGTTTACCCTTGAATTTGTAAAGTGCTGCGGAATATGTTGGCGCTATAGAAATAAAGATTATTATTATTATTATTATTATTATTATTCACCATGTTATGGACACCCACTGCCAGCAGGACATTTTGAATTTTACTATGGACCTTGAGGGGGACATGTATGAAAAAATGAAAGGGAAGATCTGATTAGTTACTGTAAGCAACAAATAAAGACCTACAGTTTTCATACATTTGGTCTTAAGTATCTTATGGACACGTCTATATAGAGGTATGTTCAGTGTCGGTGTGGGGAGTCTGGGGCCCACAGGGGTAATGATCTCGGGGGCCCTCCCTACTGTATCATTAAAATTTAACGACCTCTCAGACATAAATGCAGCCCATTTTACCACAATTAATACAGTGTGCAAAACAGAACTGTATTGTTGTTTAGTTCAATAGGCAAGGGAGTCACACACTTGTCAGTCTTACATATCATGACAAAGGGATAAGGTAGCTCCATCCATATCCCCTCCACCACATACAATATCCCTCAACCCACATTACAATTTATCCCCCTCCACCCACATACAATATCCTCCTCCACCCACATAACAATATCCCCCTCCACCCCACATACATATCCCACCACCTCTGCCACCCACATACAAGTACATAGACCACCTCCACCCACATACAACATATCCTCCTCACATCCCACTTACATTTATTCCCCCTCCACCCACATACACTATCCCCCTCCACCCAATACAATATCCCCTCACCAACATACAATATCCCCCTCCATGTTTCAAATTGGTCAGCACCTCACCTCCCTTCTTAAATAAACACCAGCAGAAAGTAAAAGTCTGGACTCCTATTCACTAGGGTTTCCAGGTGTTTCCTCACACTCTTACATCATCATGGACTCATGTGCGCTGCCAACTAATACACGCCAATATAACTATACAAACATATAGGAGACCACATATGCGCTCAGAACACCAATATCAGGTTATAACCTACCAACACTGCCATACCATTAGAGACCACCAAGAGGGGAGGTCAGACACCAGCTAGGTATAACTACAACACCGCCATATGGAGGACACAACATAGAGGTCAGACACCAGCTCAGGGTATAACCTACAACACTGCCATATAGAGCCACCCTTTACCTGCATAACAGACCATTGTGTAGGGTGTGCTCCCACAGACACCAGCTCAGGTTTAAACTACAACACGAACCCCTCAACATATAGAGACCATTGAGAGATTCAGCACAGCTCAGAATAACTACAACACCGGCCATATGGAGACCACATAGAGGTCATCAGCCTTCTCACCAACCAAGCTCAGGTTATATAACCTACAACACCGTCCATATGGGAGACCACTAGAGGTCTCAGACACCAGACTAGGTTTAATCGTACAACACTGCCATAATAGAGACCACATAGAGGTCAGACACCAGCTCATCGGTATTAATCTACGACCACACCACCATCTAGAGACCAACTTAGTGAGTCTAGACACCTGTCAGGTATAACCTACATAACACCGCCATATTGAAGAGACCACATGTAAAGGTCAGACCAGCCTCAGGTATAACTACAACACACGCCTTATAGAGCCACTCAAGAGAGGTCAGACACAGCTCAGGTATAACCTATAACACCGCCATAAGTGAAACAAATAGATAGTCAAGATATACCAGCTCAGGTATAACCTACAACCCGCCCATATAGAGACCCTTAGGAGATCAGACACCTGCTCAGGTAACCTACAACACCGCCATATGGTGACCTTAACACATAGAGGCAGACACTCAGCTAAGGTATAAACCTACATCACCGCCATATGGAGAACCACATAGAGGACAGACACCAGCTCAGGTATATATCGACAACACTGCCATATAAGACCACCCCTATAGGGTCAGAAACCAGCTCAGGTTTAATCTACAAACAACCACCATATAGAGACCAATTAGTGGTCAGATCACCAGCTCAGGTATAATCCTTCAAAACACCGCATTATAGAGACACACATAATTGGTCAGACTCCAGCCTCAGGTATAAACTTAAACACCGCCATTATAGAGACCACAATGAGGTAGACTCCAGCTCAGGTTATCCATACACCGCCATACTAGAGACCACATAGAGGTCAGATACAGCCTCAGGTTAATAACTACAACACCGCCTTTATAGAGACACATAGAGGGTCAGACAACCAGAATCAAGGATATAATATCCGTATCAAATACTGCCACTCAGAGACCACATTCGAGGTTCAGAAACTCTGCTTAGCGTCAACCATCTCATTACTCAATATAAACTATTATCCTTGATGTCAGGGACTCACCAGAGACGTCTGGTCGTTCTCATCGTTCTCCATGAGTCGTTCCGTATTCCCTTTTCTTCTGCATCTGTTCCACTACCGCCATGATGACTTGTCACGGCGGGCCACAACTTCGATACCATGCACAGAAATTACACAAATATATCTTCAGAAGAATCCTCAATTTTCCTGCATTTCTTTTCCTATCTCCCATCCTCTGTACAAACTTACCCACGAGGGTGTGAGAAGACGGTACAAGCCTAGCTATCTAAGTGGATTGGAGGGGTGGGGAGAGGCCACAGGTAACTCAGATAGGCCCTATTTAGGTAGGGGGCTAGACCCCCGCTGGTATAAGTGGCTAGGCCAGCCCAAGGTAGGTTGGGAGCGGTACCTAGCCACAGGTGGTAGGTATAATAGCCTCCAGGTGTAGATAAGCAGGGCCCCCGTTATGCAACGTTGATTGGCTACAGTTAGGTTGGTGGACCCCAGTTAGTTAGGACTGTAGGTAGGTGTTGGTGAGTCCCAATTTAGTTAGGCATGTAGGTAGGTGGTTTACCCAGATAAAGGGGATAATGCTTGTAGGTAGTTAGGGTGGCAAGGCCCATTTAAATTGGCTGTAAGCAGTAGGGACCCCTATTAGGTACTATACAGGCAGTTACGGGGTATACATTTTAGGTTACCTATACAGTCAGTTTAGGTTGTCTCATTGTTAGAGGGTCGTATAACAGGGTCTTGTTTGGGGGGGATCCCTTTTAGTTGTGATACTGGCGTTCGTTAGGGTGGACGCACGTGAGGTTTGGACAGTGTGCAGGAAGTAAGGGCCACCAAACAAAAAACAACCTCTCACACCCATCATACATACTACGACACTACAAACAAACAAAACCCAAATAAATGAATTCCACAGCACCAAAAACAACCAAAGAAAAAACCAACAAGTGCATAAAAATACAACAAAATAAAACAACGTTCAAAGAAATAGATCACTAAGCCCCCACCCAACTCCAATAAAGGACCTCAAAATCGACCCAATAAAGAATACACTACCTTCCCAAATAAAAGCACCCCAGAAAATCACATTACAATAAAAATATAGCACTCCAACAGTACAGTTTAGACCCCCGGCCCTACACTAACCCCCATCGCCAGCATCCCCGCTCCATCCGCGAAGACAACCCCCAGAACAAACCCCATACATAACCAAATACCAAACCAAACCAACCAAAAAATCAACCCAACAAAAAAAACCAAAAACAAAATCACAAACCCCACCCCCCCAACACACCACCAAAACTCTACACCACCATACCCAACACTTCCCCATTGAGTCGGGGGGTGCGGTGGATTTGAATAAACTGTTAGGAGTGAGGAGGGTGGGCTGATAATCGAGGTAAAATAAGGGCAGGGGGCGAGGGTCGGGGGAGGAGGGGGGTGGATCGTGATTATGGTAGTCTGGCACCTGGAGGTGGGGGGCTATGTGCTTTTCCCGTGTTTCTTGCTTTTGCCGATGTAGGAGGCCAGACCTCCCTTGTTGTAGTCAGGGCCCCTGTAGTGGCCAGAAACCCCCCTTGTAGTCAATGCCCCTCTGTAGGTAGCTCCAGAACCCCCCTGTAGTCAGGGCCCCTGTAGGTAGTCAGGACCCCCTTGTAGTCAGGGCCCCCCCTATAGGTAGCTGGGGCCCCTCAGCCAGAGCCCCCCCCCCCTTTGTAGCCAGTCTCCCCCCCCTAGTAGCCATTCTCCCCCTAGTAGCCAGGGCCCCCCTTTGTAGCCAGTGTCCCCTAGTAGCAGGCCCACTTAGCCAGTGTCCCTTTAGCCAGTATTTCACCCCCCCCAGTAGCCGGGGCCCCCCTTAGCCAGTGTCCACCTAGTAGCCAGAGCCCCCTTAGTCCAGTGTCCCCCTAGTAGCCACGAGCCCCCTTAGCCAGTGTCCCCCCAATTATAGTAGCCAGGGCCCACCTTAGCAGTGTCCCCGCATTAGCAGCCAGGGCCCCCCCTTATAGCCGTGTCCCCCATAGTAGCCAGGCCCCCTTAATTAGCCAGTGTCCCCCTCAACACCAATAGCCATAGTGCTTAGTAAACCAAGGACCCCCCCGTAAGCAGTGTCCCCCCAAAGTAGCCAAGGGCCTACCCCCCTCTTAGCATCAATGGCACCCCTTAGCCAGTCCCCCCATAGTAGCCAGAGCCCCCCTTTAGACAGTGTCCCCCCCATAGTAGCCAGGGCCCCCCTTAACCTGTCCCCCCATATTAGCAAGGGCCCCCTTTAGCCAGTGTCCCCCCCATAGTAGCCTAGAGGCCCCCCTTGCCAGTGTCCCCCCATAGTAGCAGGGCCCCCTTAGCACAGTGTCCCCCATAGTAGCCAGGGCCCCCCTTAGCAGAGTCCCTCCATAGTAGCCAGGCCCCCCTCTAGCAGATGTCCCCCATAGTAGCAGGCCCCCCCCTTAGCCAGTTTTCCCCCCCATAGTAGCCAGGGCCCCGCTTAGCATCCAGGGCCCCCCTTTGCCAGTTCCCCCCATTGTAGCCAGAGAGCCCCACTTAGACCAGTGTCCCCCCCATAGTAAGCCAGGGCCCCCCTTATGCTCAGTGTCCCCCCATAGTAGCCAGGGCCCCATTAAAAGGGGGGCCCTGTGTCCCTCATATAGCCAGAGCCCCCTTAGCAGTGTCCCCCACCATAGTAGCCAGACGCCCCCTTTAGCCAGTGTCCCCACCTATAGTTAGCCCAGAGCCCCCTTACGCAGTGGCCCCCCCATAGTAGCCAGGGCCCCCCTTACAGTGTCCCCCCCATAGTAGCCAGGGCCACCCGGAGCCCGTGTCACCCCATTGTAGCCAGAGCCCCCACCCATTAGCCAGTGTCCCCCCATCAGTAGCAAGGGCCCCCTTAGCCAGTGTTCCCCCCATAGTAGCCGAGGGCTGACCCCTTAGCTGTTGTCCCCCTCCCCATAGTAGCCAGAAGGCCCCCCCTTAGCCAGTGTCCCCTCATAGTAGCCAGGCCCCCTTAACCAGTCCCCAATATAGCAGGGCCCCCCTTAGCAGTGTCCACCCATAGTAGCAGAGCCCCCCGTTAGTCAAGTGTCCCCCCATAGTAGTCAGAGCCCCCTTAGCCAGTGTCCCCCATAGTAGCCAGAGCCAACCTTATCCAGTGTCCCCCCATAGTAGCCAGGGGCCCCCCTTAGCCAGCTGTCCCCCCATAGTAGCAGGGCCCCCCTTAGCAGTGTCCCCCCCATTGTAGCAGGGCCCCCTCTTAGCCAGTGTCCCCTCATAGCTAGCCAGGGGCACCCCTTAAAACCAGTCCCCCCATAGAAGCCAGGGCCCCTTAGTCCAGTGTCCCCCATAGTAGCCAGGGTCCCCCCCATAGCCAGTGTCCCCATAGTAGCCAGAGGCCCCCTGTAGGTAGTTTATTAAAAAAAAAAAAAATCACACCGTGCTCCGCTCGGCTCCCGCTCCTGGACAGTCCCGCCGCTCGCCGATTGCTGCCGCGGCTCCGTTACTGCGCCATGCATAGCGGCGCTGGTGAAGTGACGGTCACGCGCGCCTACGTCAGCAGTAGGGGCGGCCGCCAGGGCAGGCTGAAAGCCATAATGCATTCAGCCTGCCGGGGAATCAGCGGAGCGCAGCGATAGTGGCGCTGTGTTTCTCCGCTGACACATTAGTCACTCAAACCCCAGGCAGGTCTACTGGGCGTCGAGACGCGGGTCCCGGGCGTTCACAGTGACCGGATGCGCGACGGCCCCGGGGGAGCGACGGCACTGCCTCTCGCGGCCCACAGAGGCTCGGGCGAGGGGATGCCACAGGTCCCCCCGACGGCCAGTACGAGCCTGGGTTTGTTTTTTCAAACTCAGTTGTCCAACCTCGGTCTCTACTACTATAAGGAATAAAAGCATATAAGACACTGTACTTGTGCTGTGGTTTCTGTTTCCGTAGTTTATTTTCTTATTTATACCTTTCTCTGTAAAGGTCAGTGCACTGGTCACACAAGATGTCCTGTCTGAATGATCTCAGGATATTTCTTCTTATTTTCTACTTTTTAAGTAAGTGGCATTTTTTCCATTATAGCAGCCGGATCCTCTATTTTCTATGTAGATTAATGGACTTCATGGATAGTATAGATAGATTAGATAGATAGGATAGATAGATAGATTAGATAGAATAGATTGATGATAGATAGATAGATAGATAGATATGAGATAGATAGATAGGAGATACATATATATGAGAGATCGATAGATAGATAGATATGAGATAGATAGATAGATAGATAGATAGATAGATAGATAGGATTGATAGATTTGAAGATAGATAGATGTATTAGATAGATAGATAGATAGGATAGATAGAAGCATTCGATATGAGTTAGATAGGTAGATTAGATATGAGATAGATAGATAGATAGATAGATAGATAGATAAATAGATAGATATGGGATAGATAGATAGATATATAGATATGAGATATATAGATAGATAGATAAAAAGATAAATAGATTAAAAAAATTGCATCACTCACAGATTGTAAAAAAAAGTGAATGGAGCTTTATTCCATATCCAATGGCCCCCCTGTAGTAATGATATATATAAAACTGTCTGTATAATTACTACGGAGAGCATATATAATTATTACATGCTTGTATGTATATAATTTCTGTAGTGGGCATATTTATAAGTACTACAGGGGGCATGTATTTAATTATATACTGTATATAATGATACAGGGGCATCTATAATATACACCTACCTACAGGAAGGATAGAACTATTTACACAAATATTGACACTTTGGGCACAATTTGTCAATTTTCACTTAGTGGTGTACTCACTTTTGTTGCCAGCGGTTAGACATGTATGACTGTGTGTTGAGTTATTTTTTAGAGCATACCAAACTTATTCTGTTACACAAGCTGTACACTGACTACTTTGCATTGTATCAAAGTGTCCTATCTTCAGTGTTGTCCCATGAAAAAATATAATTCAATAGTTACAAAAATGTGAGGGGTGTACTTACTTTTATGAGATACAATAGATAGTTAGTTAGTTAGTTAGTTAGTTAGTTAGTTAGTTAGTTAGTTAGTTAGTTAGATAGACAGATAGATAGACAGAGTGATTGATTAATGGATAAATAGATACAGTGACATGAAATCAGATAAATGGATAAATAGATACAGTGACATGAAATCAGAATAAACCTTCCCCGTTTTAGGTCAATTAGGAACCAAATTATTTATTATTTTGCCAAATGCCAGAATAATGAGGAGAGGGAATTTTTAGGCATTTTTTATTAATTTCTGCAAAGTCCATAGTTTACACTATATTTTATTAGTATATGTAGCATTACCCTTAAACTGTAGGACTTGGGTCAATATTTTGCTACCTTCCAACTTCTCAAAATAGTTGGTGGAATTTTGGCCCATTCCTCCTGATGAATGGTGAAACGGGCCATGTTTGGGGTCGCTTGCTCGCACCTGTCTTTCCAATTTGCCCTAAATTTTCAATAGGATGAGATCAGGACTTTGTGAGGCACTCCAAAACATTGCTTGTTTCTCCCTTAAACACTTTGTAACCGTTGGGAGTTGTTGGGTCAGTCCATTTGGAAAAGAAATTTCCACCCAAAACTTTAACTTCCTTGCGATGTCTTGAGTGTTGTTCATATTGCCACAAATCTTTTCCCCCATGATGGGGATTATATTTGAAGTGTCCCCCCCCCCTACAGCAAAAAATCCCACAACATGGTTGCCACTCATTGTTTCACAGATGGGTGGGGTTCTTGGTTCCAAGCTTCTCCCCTTTTCCTTCAAACATAACGATGGTCATTATTGGGAAAAGTTCAATTTTAGTTTGGTCAGACCACAAAACATTCCCAAAATGTAGCTCTTTTTTCCCTTTTTGCATTTGCAAACATTAATCTGGCTTTTATATGTTCCTTTTGGAGTAATGGCTTCTTCCTGACAGAGTGGCCTTTCAGTCGACGTTGATACAGCACTCGTTTTACTGTGGATAGTGACACAATCTTACCAGCTTCCGCCAGCATCTTCTCAAGGTCTTTTGCTTTTGTTCTTGGGTTGATATGTACATGTTGGACCAAAGCACATGAATCTCTGAGACACACAACCCCTCTCCGTCATGAGCGGTATGATGGCTGGACATTCCCATCTTGTTTGGGAATTTTTTTTCCCATCTTGTACAGATGAATGAGGCACCTTCAGGTATCTGGAAATTGTACCCAAGGATGTTCCCGACTTGTGCAAGTCCACAACTCTCTTCCTGATATCTTAGCTGATGTCTATAGACTTTCCCATGATGTTACACACAGAAGCAGGTTTTTCTGGTGTACCATAAAATATATCCACAGGTGTGTCTCTAATTAACTAAGATGTTGACATTGATTACAGGCATAGTAATCCTAGTGTATGTAAACTATTGACTTTGCAGAAAGTAATAAAAATGCCTTAAAAATTCTCTTGACAGTAGACATGGTGGAATAAAGAAACACTGTTTTCACTGTTATTTCACCAATTTAGGGGTGCTGCAATTTTTAACATAGATAGATAGACAGACAGAGAGATAGATAGATAGATGGATAGATAGATAGATAATGTGGGTAGATAGATAGATAAATAGACAGATAGATAAACAGATAGCTAGACAGATAGCTAGAAGCCTATTCAGGATCCATGAAAGCTGAGTGATGCCCCACGACCCTCAGCAGGAAACAGATCGATACACCCACTATCATAGGAAATCTGGGTGCCTACTGTGGGGGATGTCATTCAGCTTTCCTGGCTGTAATATAGACTTTCCAGCCTATAAATATGTTCATAGTGTTTCCTTTTTTTTTTTTAGGTGTCACTTTTGAACTATATTGGATTTATTGGACTACGTTTGACCATCTATTTGGTCAGCAAGGGATGGTGTCAGGGAGTGTTTATTGAAAAGTGTTTTTGTGTTTACTGGGTTTGGTGTCAGTCAGTTGACACTAACCCCTCTTATTACTACCCCAGTACTCAATGCACCAGTGTTACTGGGAACATGACTTTTGGATATGGGATGAACCCCGCTCTAACTAGTACCCAGTTTAAACCCAAGAATAAATGCACAAACACATTCTCCTTTGGTGTCGAATGGCCACAGCTTTATTCAAACCATATAAGTACAACAAACATGGAAGGAGTCAGGTGGAGTGCTAGACAATTGTGTGATATTCCCAGCTGTCTGACATGCATCACCCGGCCAGACAGCAATAAAGGGGCGGCACGCTCTGGCTTGCCATTCTAGCAGAGCCAGTACACTTTAGGGGCACCACTGACCCTACTGAAGATTCCTCACTCCTGATTAACCACCGTGCCGCCCTGGATGCCATTACCATTATACCATCCTTAAGGCTGGCCACTTCCAAAGCTCAGCCTCTTCCCACCATGAGGTTTAACATCCTCTATTAGTTAAAATTAGTCCACCATAACTTGACCTGCAACTTTCACCTGACTCCTGAACCGCAACAAAAGCTGTGACAGGTTATAATACCACGATTCATATATATATATATATATATATATATATATATATATATATATATATATATATATAATATTATATATATATATATATATTTTTTTTTTTTTTTATTATTTTATTATTTATTTTATTTTATGTTTTCATTTTTTTTTTTTTTTTTTTTTTTTTAACAATTTAGCAAATTCCAGACTCACTAGGAGTCATCCTACAGCAATAAGGAGAGGAAAAACCCCCGTTGGAGGAAACCTCTAGGGAACCATGGCTGAAGGATCGCCCTTCCCTTGGGCTTAAACGGATAATGCCAACACAAGTGCTCATCAGTATCATAATAACTGTGTTTGAAACCAGGTATATAATAAAGTCAATATAAAACCATACAAAAATACATTCATCACTGTACAGATCATAGCTAAGTACAAGCTTCAGAGCATTCATTAAAATAGGGGCGGGTGGGAGGGACATCTTATCCTGCTTCTTTGGTGAGAGAAAGAGGAAGTAGGAAGAGAAGACCGGAACTTATATCTACTCCTAAACCCCACCCTCCTCACAGTAAACTCTTCCCCATCCACAACTCCTCCTTCTCATATCACAACCCCCCTGCTCCTTCCTATAAACTACACATACAAGAGCTTTAGCACAATGCAGGGACTATAAGCTGCCCTCTCAAAACCTATCCCCTTTGCTCAAAGTTACTTACAATAAATATACTATGCATACACTGAAACCATCAGCTTAAATACTTACAGCTATACAGCCAAAAACTCCCAGACTATAATGGAGCTCTAGGTTCCCCCCTCCCAAAGTCATGGTCCCCCTTCGCTTAGGGCTTCGGGGGGGGGGGGGTTCTGTCAGGTTAGCACCGGAAGCGGGCTCTCTAATGTGATTCTGAGGCAGTTGCAAGCTGGTGAACTGTGAGAGATCTTACAGATACCAGTTACTTTCTTCAAATATGGTGCTAGCCATAAAGGGAAAAAAGAAAAAGAATCGGCGCTTACTCATGGAGTATTTAAATTAAAGGGGATACACAGAAATTGTTCCCGATAGTTAATCTGCTCACCTTCTACGGTTGTACTTTTTCCTCGTACAACTCAGATGATCGTTTATCTCTGCTCACAAATGATCCACAACAAGAATTGATTGAATTAACAACAAATATAAAACTAAAAAATATTTTTAGAGGTATTTTCATTCTAGACTGTTCCCAGTGCAGCCTCTTCAAGCAGCGGGGAGCAGGGGAAACCTCCGCTCCCTGGCGCTTTAACCCTTTGATTGCCGCAGTTCATCACCGCAGCGCAATTAAAAGGTTTCCCTGCTCTGTCGGGTGATCAGAACACCCGGTGACCCAACAGAGCCTGGGAGACGGCTGCACAGTCAGCCCTGGGGACCTAGAGTGACCCTGTCTGTGTAAGAAGCCAGTGATCAGGACAGCTCACAGTCTGCCCTGATCGCTGCCTGTGTCAGAATGAAACAGATAACAATGTATTAGCATATATGAATATGCTAATAAATTAATAAGTTTTAATAAAAAAAAAAAAAAAACACAGTTCTCCCTTCACGGGATTTAAAAAAAGTAAAGATCATAAAGTGTAAAAAAAATACCTGTATATACTCGAGTATATGCCGACCCGAGTATAAGCCGAGGCACCTACTTTTGCCACGAAAAAACGGGAAAACTTATTGACTCGAGTATAAGCCTAGGGTGAAAAATGCAGCGTCTACTGATAAATTTCAAAAATAAAAATAGATACCAATAAAATTACATAGGCAGTTATTTGTCCCCCATAGGTAGTTATAGGCAGGATTATGTCCCCATAGGAAGTTATAGGCAGGTTTATGTCCCCATAGGTAGTTATAGGCAGGGTTATGTCCCCATAGGTAGCTATAGGCAGGGTTATGTCCCCATAGGTAGTTATAGGCAGGGTTATGTCCCCATAGGTAGCTATAGGCAGAGTCATGTCCCCATAGGTAGCTATAGGCAGAGTCATGTCCCCATAGGTAGCTATAGGCAGAGTCATGTCCCCGTATGTAGCTATAGGCAGAGTCATGTCCCCATAGGTAGCTATAGGCAGAGTCATGTCCCCATAGCTAGCTATAGGCAGTCATGTCCCCATAGGTAGTTATAGGCAGTCATGTCCCCATAGGTAGTTATAGGCAGTCATGTCCCTATAGGTAGTTATAGGCAAGGTTATTAAAAAAAAAAATAAATACAGTACTCACCTCGCCGCTGCGCCCCCAGGCGCTACACTCCTTCCTCTTGCCGGCACAGGTGGGTGATGTCATCAGGCCGCGCACGCAGCGTGATGACACACGCTGCCTGTGCTGGAAACTCTGGACTGCCGCCAGTCAGCAGCTGCCTGGAGTCCACTGTGGAGCAGGGAGCGCTCGCTCTCTGCCCCGCAGTGGTATCTTCTCCTGTATGCATTCCGGAAGAGTCACATACAGGGGAAGAGATCGCTGACAGCGCCCGGGCCACGGAAGTGCCCGGAGGCTGTCGGCTGTACTTGGCAATCAGCTACATGCGCTCCCTGAGGAGCCGCATATAGCTGAAGTGTCCCTGCCGGCGCACGGGCCATCGCAGCGCCCGAGCGTCGACAGTGACTCGAGTATAAGCCGAGGGGGGATTTTTCAGCACATTTTTTGTGCTGAAAAACTCGGCTTATACTCGAGTATATACGGTAATAAAAATAAATAAAATAAATATTTCATAAAAAATAATTGTGCATACATTACACACACAAAAAACCCTATACATATTAGGTATCCATACAACCGTAATAACCTGTAGAATTAATCTAACAAGTTATTAAGTGTGAAATATGAATGGTGTAAAAAATTCTGCAATTATTTATCAGTGAACTTAATCTATTCCCCCATACAGTACAACTCTTCTCGAATAAAACGAGGCCTCATACAACTGCATCATTGAAAAAATAAAAAAGTTACAACTGTTGAAACGCAAGGAGGCAAAAACAAAAAAAATTGTTTGGTCGTTAACTACTTTTCAGGCGTTCGACTTAAGGGGTTAAATTATTTTTGACAACAATTTAAATACTCACAATTTACTTCACATATGATAAAACTATTCATTATCCTACAATAATGGTGGAGATCCTCTATATAATTGATATTCATTGCTCATTTAAGAGAAAGAAGTAATTAATCGACGATCTTGCTACAAATCTATCTGTTCTCATTTTGTCTTCTTACTTTGCAGGGCTGGTGGCATCAGCAGAAGTAGTAACCGAACCACTGAATGGCAATGTCACATTACCCTGCACATATGCTCGCCCGACAACAACAATGTGCTGGGGATGAGGCCACTGTCCAAAATCTAGGTGTAGTGACGAGATCCTCAGGACTGATGGCCAAAATGTGATCCAGAGGAAATCTGACAGATACCAGTTACTGGGGAACACTGGTCGGGGGGGTGTGTCCCTGACCATCACTGGGGCCAATAAAGAAGATGAAGGAACCTACTGCTGCCGTGTGAGGATCCCTGGACTATTCAATGATCGGAAGAAAGAGATACAATTAGTGATACGTATAGGTGAGACATTTCATATTTACATTACTTCTTATGGTTTATTATTTTATTAATTGTATTCATGTATTTAGCGCTGATATACTCGGCAGTGAGATTAATGACTATAGAGAAACATACAAAATCAAGAAAATAAGGGTTGTCCGTTCGCTATGCCTGAACAAAGGAAAAAACCCAAACATTCACCAACAGCAAGAACACAGTCTAGTCGTGGACACTGTAGAAAAACAGAGCCCCCCATTGTCTATGGATGGTGTCCAGTGTTGGACTGGGGTGCCTAGGGCCCACCAGAGGTGTTGATTTAGGGGCCCACCCAAAAGCTATTGTAGTTTGCCTCCCCACCTCCATCACATATGTGGTGGCCTCACCCGGTCTCACTTCAACTTATACAGACTGGTGTGATGACATCATCACACTAACATGTAATCAAGATGGGGCGGTGGGGCTTCTGAGGCCTCCTCATCCTAATTGCAGCAGGACACCGAGGGGTAAACATGAAGGCAGGGGCGTCGCTAGGCTGTTTTATTCGGGGCTCGGGCCCCGAATAAAACTCCCTGTGCCCCGAGTCTCCCGGGCTCCAGGCCGCTGCCGTGGGCTTGGAGCACCGACCTGCCCTGCAGCTACATGTGCGTCCGCTGGACGCACACACAGCCGCGGGCTTCTGCGGAGCAGAGAGCGAGCGCTCCCTGCTCTGCAGACAGTGTCGGACCGGCTCGGGGTCCGACACTACGGGGCCGCGGCGGGTCCTCACAGCGCTGAGGACCCCCCGCGCGGCCCGTGCGCCTCAGCCGGCAGCGTCGCGATGATGTGATGTCATCGCGACGCTGCCTGTCCTCGGGTGCACAGCGCGTCATAGGCCGTGCGCCCGAGGAGCTGCCGGAGGAGCGCGGGCTGAAGAGGACAGAGCGCGCTCGCCGGGGGAGTTAAGGTGAGTATTAATGTTGTTATTTTTAAAGCGTTTACCTGCCTGTGGCCCCCATATTACTGCCTGTGACCCCCATATCCCTGCCTGTGGCCCCCATATCCCTGCCTGTGCCCCTATAATGCCTGCCTGTGGCCCCCATATCCCTGCCTGTGGCCCCATATACTGCCTATGGCCCCCATATACTGCCTATGGCCCTCATATCCCTGCCTGTGGACCCCATATCCCTGCTGTGGCCCCCCTATACTGCCGGTGGCCCCCATATCCCTGCCTGTGGCCCCATATTACTGCCTGTGGCCCCCATATACTGCCTGTGGCCCCCATATCCCTGTCTGTGCCCCTATAATGCCTGCCTGTGGCCCCCATATGCTGCCTGTGCCCCCATATACTGCCTGTGGCCCCATATCCCTGCCTGTGGCCCCATATACTGCCTGTGGCCCCCATATACTGCCTCAGTGCCCCTATATACCTTCTTGTGGCCCCTATATACCCTCTGTGCCCCATATACGGCCTGTGGCCCCATATACTGCCTCAGTGCCCCCATATACTGCCTGTTCCCCCCCCTATATACTGCCTTTGGCCCCTATATACCTGCCTGTGGCCCCATATACCTGCCTGTGGCCCCATATACTGCTTCAGTGCCCCTATATACCTGAGGGGACTGCTATACCTATAATTAAGGAGTTGCTGGAAATGTGAGGATTCTAAGATATTTGTGTCCAAATCCTCAGGGACGAGTATTGGCCGGGAGCAATCAGCGAGAAGGTGTGAACCGGATGGAGAAGAAAAGGGAAAGTGAACGACGCTGATCAGAAAAGACGTCTCCGGTGAGTTACTAAATGTAACAGGAGGGTAATCACTTATATGTCTGCAGAGTCTACATACAACTAGTATCTACCACTATATGGTCACTGTATGGAGGTAATACACAGTCTGCAGAGTCTACTTACAACTAGTATCTACCACTATATGGCCCCTGTATGGCGGTGGTATATGTCTGCAGAGCGTCTACATACAACTAGTATCTACCACTATCTGGTCCCTGTATGGCGGTGGTATATGTAATCAGAGCCTGTGTACAGCTGATGGTCACATGTGGGGGTCGCGTTTGGTCAGGGTCTGGCAGGATTATTTGATCCTTATGTAGTAATAGTTTGGGGTCTTGGTTTTGTAGGAGGGTTTTAGTAACAATCACTTGTCTGGTAGATTTGCTCCATGTATCGGTGTATGTTTTGGTGACTGTTTAGGGGTATTGTCATATGAAGGTGAGAAGTTCTGAAAAAGTAAATTTGTCATTGGTGATTTTTACTGTACAGTGACTGCTGAGGAGATGGACGGGATCTGTGTGGGATGTGCAGAAAATTAGTGACAGGAACAGAAGGTTTTTCTCTGTAAAAAAACATCCGCAGTTCACAATGAGGCGGGAAAAACACAAAGGGCCCGAGCCCCGGATGTTTTAGGACCCTAGCAACGCCCCTGCATGAAGGGAGGCATGTATGACCTGGGCGCATAGAGGCCAATTCTAAATAGCTTTAACCCCTTAATAACTGCCTGTCGTCTTTTGGCATTGGGCAGTGCAGGTCGTTTGTCTGCAGCAATGTCTTTTGGCGTCGCTGCAGACATCGGGGGTTTTGGTGCCAGGCACCGCAGCAGCACTGTGCTCAGAGCTGTACTTCACAGCCCTGTTCAACGTGCAGTCTGTGCAAGCGCGGGGGAGTGAAGGAAACCTCTGCTCCTCGGCGCTTAACCGTTTGATTGCCGCGGTCAGTGACCACAGCATAATCAAAGGGCTTTCCCCTGCTCTGTTGGGTGATCGGGACTCCAGTGACCGGACAGAGCACGGGGAATGGCTGCACAGTCAGCCCTGGAGATCTAGAGCAGCCCCAGGACTGTCTGTATAAGAAGCCAGAGATCAAGGCACACGGTATGCTGCCCTGACTGCTGCCCATGTCAAACAAACAGATTATAATGTATTAGCATATATGAATAGTCTAATACTGGGGTCCTCAAACTTTTTAAACTGGGCGCCATTGGAGGGCCAGAATATAGTTTTAAAAAAAAGTTTTACTTTGTGGGTCGATACAATTAAGGTGATGCCCAATTTATTATTGGCCCAGCAGGTATAGGTAGATTTAGGTCCCCCAGCAGGTATAGGTAGATTTAGGTGGCCCAGCAGGTATAGGTAGATTTAGGTCCCCCAGCAGGTATAGGTAGATTTAGGTCCCCCAGCAGGTATAGGTAGATTTAGGTGGCCCAGCAGGTATAGGTAGATTTAGGTCCCCCAGCAGGTATAGGTAGATTTAGGTGGCCCAGCAGGTATAGGTAGATTTAGGTGGCCCAGCAGGTATAGGTAGATTTAGGTCCCCCAGCAGGTATAGGTAGATTTAGGTGGCCCAGCAGGTATAGGTAGATTTAGGTGGCCCAGCAGGTATAGGTAGATTTAGGTCCCCCAGCAGGTGTAGGTAGATAAAGGTCACCCAGCAGGTATAGGTAGATTTAGGTCCCCAGCAGGTATAGGTAGATTTAGGTGGCCCAGCAGGTGTAGGTAGATTTAGGTCCCCCAGCAGGTATAGGTAGATTTAGGTCCCCCAGCAGGTATAGGTAGATTTAGGTGGCCCAGCAGGTATAGGTAGATTTAGGTCCCCCAGCAGGTATAGGTAGATTTAGGTCCCCCAGCAGGTATAGGTAGATTTAGGTCCCCCAGCAGGTATAGGTAGATTTAGGTGGCCCAGCAGGTGTAGGTAGATTTAGGTCCCCCAGCAGGTATAGGTAGATTTAGGTCCCCCAGCAGGTATAGGTAGATTTAGGTCCCCCAGCAGGTATAGGTAGATTTAGGTCCCCCAGCAGGTGTAGGTAGATTTAGGTGGCCCAGCAGGTGTAGGTAGATTTAGGTCCCCCAGCAGGTGTAGGTAGATTTAGGTCCCCCAGCAGGTGTAGGTAGATTTAGGTCCCCCAGCAGGTATAGGTAGATTTAGGTCCCCCAGCAGGTATAGGTAGATTTAGGTCCCCCAGCAGGTATAGGTAGATTTAGGTCCCCCAGCAGGTATAGGTAGATTTAGGTCCCCCAGCAGGTATAGGTAGATTTAGGTCCCCCAGCAGGTATAGGTAGATTTAGGTGGCCCAGCAGGTATAGGTAGATTTAGGTCCCCCAGCAGGTGTAGGTAGATTTAGGTCCCCCAGCAGGTGTAGGTAGATTTAGGTCCCCCAGCAGGTGTAGGTAGATTTAGGTGGCCCAGCAGGTATAGGTAGATTTAGGTCCCCCAGCAGGTGTAGGTAGATTTAGGTCCCCCAGCAGGTATAGGTAGATTTAGGTCCCCCAGCAGGTATAGGTAGATTTAGGTGGCCCAGCAGGTGTAGGTAGATTTAGGTCCCCCAGCAGGTATAGGTAGATTTAGGTGGCCCAGCAGGTATAGGTAGATTTAGGTCCCCCAGCAGGTATAGGTAGATTTAGGTCCCCCAGCAGGTATAGGTAGATTTAGGTGGCCCAGCAGGTATAGGTAGATTTAGGTCCCCAGCAGGTATAGGTAGATTTAGGTCCCCCAGCAGGTATAGGTAGATTTAGGCCCCCCAGCAGGTATAGGTAGATTTAGGTGGCCAGCAGATATAGGTAGATTTAGGTGGCCCTGCAGGTATAGGTAGATTTAGGTGGCCCAGCAGATATAGGTAGATTTAGGTCCCCCAGCAGGGGTAGGTAGATTTAGGTCCCCCAGCAAGTACATAGGGCTAATAAAAATAAAAAACTAACGGAACTCACCTTACCTGGCTCCCCGACGCTGCTCCCAGTCTTTCTTCACAGGCAGCATGACGTCACCAGGCCGCGCCGCAGCCTGATGACGCTCACGCCGCCTGTGCTGTGGACTCTGGTGAGGTGCATCCTTCCTGCGCCTCACCAGAGTACTGTGCAGAACGGAGAGCCTCTGCTCTCCGCTCCGCAGAAGCATCTAACTGTATGTGCGTCTGGCGAACGCACATACAGTTAGTCCCGGCGCCGCTGCCATCACCGATAGGCAGCGGCAGTAGATGGCATCGGCGGGCCGGATAAAAATCCGCGGCGGGCCGTAGTTTGAGGACCCCTGGTCTAATACATTACTAAGTGTTAAAAAAATGTAAAACAGTTATCCCATGGGATTTAAAAAAAAAGTAAAAAACATAAAAAAGTGTAGAAACAAATAAATTAAATAAATAATAAGATAAAAATAAATATTTCATAAAAAATTCTCACATATTAGGTATCCACACGACCCAAATAATATGTAGAATTAATATAAGAAGTTATTAAGTGTAAAATGTGAATAGTGTAAAAAATGTAAAAAAAAAAATTCTGCAATAATTTATAAGTGAACGTAAACTATTCCCCCAAAAAGTACAACTTGTACTAAATAAAACGAGGCCTCGTATAACTGTGTCATATATAATATGTGTCTAATATTACAAGTGTGGTGTGACGCCCCTAGAACGCCCCCTCATGTTAGGCGCATTAGAAAGTGTCGAGTCTTACGAACAATGCGCATAACCAGGGGCATAACTACCAGGGTAGCAGACATAGCGGGGGCCTGGGCCCAAGGGCAGCAGCTAACACGTCTGCTACCCTGATACTTCGGCTCCTGCGGGGCCCGGCGCTTCCTACCTCTGAACGACCGAGCCCTCCGGGCCGAGTGCTCAAGGGCAGGACTGGCCGGTATTAGCAGAGCAGAGCGGCTCCGCTCTGCTAATCAGCCTGAGACGGCCCACAGTGCTGACGTGGGCTGTGCAATGACGTCACATCATCATGCGGCCAGCGCCGAGCACAGACTGCCCAGGAGCAGAGCTGCGAGGGAGCGAGAGATAGGTGAGTAAGTGATTTCTTATTTTTTTTATATTAATGAAGCCCCCTGCCTGCCTATATATTGGCCCCTATAGCCCTGCCTGCCTATATATTGGCCCCTATAGCCCTGCCTGCCTATATATTGGTCCCTACAGCCCTGTCTGGCTAGTTCTAGCCCCTATAGCCCTGCCTTCTTATATCTAGCCCCTATAGACCTGCCTGCCTATATATGACCCCTATAGCCCTGCCTACCTATATCTAGAGCTTATAGCCCTGCCTGCCTATATATAGCCCCTATAGCCCTGCCTGCCTATATATAGCCCCTATAGCCCCCCAAAGCCCTGCCTACCTATATATAGCCCCTATAGCCCTGCCTGCCTATATATAGCCCCTATAGCCTCCCAAAGCCCTGCCTGCCTATATATAGCCTCCCCAAAGCCCTGCCTGCCTATATATATGCCCCCTATAGTCTACCCTATGCCCTGCATGCCTGTATGAGGCCCCTATAGGCTACCCTAAGCCCTGTCTGCCTCTATGGGGCCTCTATATCCTACCCGATGCCCGGCCTACCGGTTTGGGGCCCCAATAGCCTACCCTAAGCCATGCCTGCCTACATATATTGCCCCTATAACTACCTAAACTCTGCCTTTCTACCTATATGGCCCCTATACCCTGCCTGCCTATCTATCTGGGGCCCTATAGCTACCTAAACTCTGCCTATCTATATGGGGCCCTATACTCTACCTAAACCCTGCTTGACTGCCTATATGGGGCCCTAAAGCTACCTAAGCCTCCTGCCTAATGGGGACCCTAT
>JAODAL010042475.1:0-34788 GCA_025379985.1 Phyllomedusa bahiana | reverse complement strand
AGGGGTATTTTTTTATGGGGGAGATAGTGGGATTTTGGGGGCCTTTATATTTGGTCTTTGAAATATGTTATTTAGTTATATTGGTCTTGATTTTCTAGTTTGGTCATATATTAGTCTATTATCACCAAGGCCCCGATATGTGGGGAAAAATTTTTTGGGCTTTGTACAGTTGCGTTTTTTTATATTGACCGGGTATGGTTTTTGTCAAACTTTTATATTTTAAAGGGGGGTAATGTTTTTTGCGGCCCTTTTGAGTACTGCCCCACACAATATAGATAAAAACTGTAAATTAAAATCCAAAAAGGCTAAATCCAAAAATAAGGTTTTATAAATGTTTTTTGTTTTGGGTTGGTTTGGTGGGGGTTTGTGGGCTTTTTGTTGGGGGGGGGGGGGGGGGGGGGGCGAGCTTTAGCTGTTTGGGGCCCTAAAATTTTAATGGGGCCCCCGACTCCCCATGCATTTTAACAGATGAATGAGGCTATCCCCCCTAGAATACTGTTTTCAAAACCCCCTTATGTTTTTTTTAGGTGATTTTAAATCTTAGAAAACTGCAGAGGGCAGCAATGTTCCTTTTGGAAAGCACGGTTTCCTCCTTAAAATCCTGCCAGCATGCTCCTGTAACCATGCCCACCTGATAGGGGGACTCATAAACATTACTAATGTGGCAAGCGTTTATTTTTTTTAACCCCCTTAACCCGAACGCCTGAAAAGTAGTTAATACCGAATTTTTTTTTTACACTTATAATGTTTTAGCATATTCAAAAAATACATTATAACACTGGCTTGTTCACAAAAACCCCCGGGGGGCTACTCTAGATCCCGGGGCTGACTGGCAGCCATTCCCCGGGCTCTGTCAGGTCACCGGGTGTTCCCACACCCCGACAGAGCAGGGGAAACCCCTTTGATTTCGCTGCATGACGATCCACGACAAACAAAGGGTTTTAAATACTGGAGAGGAAAATTTTCCCCCGCTCCCGGGGTTTCAGGAGCTGTGCTGGGGTCAAGGCGTGTATTATAGCCCCATTCCCCGCGTGCTGCGGCGGGGGCTGCAAATCCAATGTCGCAGTTATGTTTTAAAAACCAACACACCTTGTTTTTCTTGTGAAAATTTCAATAAGTTTTTATGTGTTTCATGACTTTTCCCATTGGAAAAAATTTTGGGGTAAAAAATGGCCGACTTCAAAATGGCCCCCCTGGTAACACCATCTTAAAAAGTTTCCCCCTCCCCCTATAAATGTGCCACAAACAGGAAGTTGATTTTCCCCAAACCATTCCCATTTTATTTAGGTGTATCCATATAAATAGCCCTCCCTGTATAACAACGCAATGCAACTTTCTAAAACCTTGCGTATTTCAATTCTTCACCATTTTCAGGATCTCTGCCTTATGTGAGTGAATGGAAACAACTTGTCCTGACTTAGAAGTTTGGTCAGTGGTTTGCATCCTCAGCAGCAAAAAAAGTGCCAGGAACTTCTGGGCCCCCCCCATACAGTAGCAGATCTTTCTCGGCTGTTTTTTTTCCCCAATCTGCTACTGTGCATGGGCTGGTCTCAGAAGTTCCTGGCACTTGTTTGCTGACAGCTTTAGTCCATGCCCTTTCTGCTCTGATATGCATACATGCCAACTCTCCCGCTTTTGGCGGGGGGGTCCCGCTAAAGGGGGGTCCCCCCCCCCCCCTCCCCCGGGAGAGTTGGGATTCCTCCCGCCGCCCGTAATCTGGCCCCCCCGGGCACAGTCAGTCAGCAGACAGGGAAAAAGGCAGGAGGGATCGTTCCTCCCTTTTCCCCCTGTATGTAAGCGCCGGCCGGTGGCGGGGGGAGGCAGGAGGGATCGCTCCCTCTTCCCCCTTTTCCCCTGTATGTACACCGCCCGGGGCGCCCTTTAATACGGTCTGTCGCAGGGGGAAGGCCACAGCTCACCACTCCCCCCCCACCCTGGACATCACGGCCGGGAGAGCCGGGGCTGCAGACCTGGTGAGGTGTCTTTTATTAATTTTTTTTTTATTATTATAGGGGGGGGGCTTACCCGGCACAAAGACACCCTAACCCCGGAAACAAGGGGCTTACCCTCAACAGGGGGCACACTTTACAATTTGGGGGGGGGGGGGGGCCCCTCACAAAGGGGGGGGACACCTGGCTACAATGGGGCACTACCTGGCTACAATGGGGGCATACCCCGGCTACAATGGGGGGGACTACCTGGCTACAAAGGGGGGGCACTACCTGGGGGTACAAGGGGGGGCAATACCCGGCTACAATGGGGGGGGCACTACCCGGCTCAATGGGGGGGGCACTACCTGGCTAACAATGGGGCACTACCTGGCTAAAAAAAAGGGGGCACTACCTGGGGTAACAAAGGGGGCATTACCTGGAAACAAAGGGGCCTACCGGGTAAAAAGGGGGGGATCTCTTTGGGAACAATGGGGGAATCTACCTGGCTAAAAAAGGGGGGGGGATCTACCTGGCTAACAAAGGGGGCTTACCCGGTAACAAAGGGGGGGATCTACCCGGCCAAATTTGGCTCTACCTGGGGGACAGAGGGGGCTCTACCTGGTAAGAGGGGCTCTACCGGCTACAGAGGAGGATCTCCTGGCTACGGGGATTACCTGGCTACAAGGGGGGCATTACTTGGCTACGGGGGGATCTACCTGCGTAAGGGGCACTACTGGTATGGGGGGGTCTACCTGGCTATAAGGGGATCTACCCGGCTTTCTTCCCAAGGCCGTTATGCGTTAGGGGGAGTGGGTGTGGCTTTTTGAAGGGGCGTGGCCACCGACAAGTGGGGGTCCATGCAAATTACAGCCTCCTGCTTTTTCAATTTCAAAAGTTGGCAACTATGCTGATATGCTATCTTACGTCAGTAAAGAAAGGGCATGAATACCATAGCATAGGGGAACAGAGATTCGGGGGCATTGTATCTTAAGTTAGGGGGCTTCTAGGACTTCAGAGCCAACTCAAGTCAATGCTGTTCCTTCCCATGATATGCTACTGCATGTAGGGGAGACATGGACATCACAGCACAGAGGGAATGGAGACCCAGGCGCATTACACGGAAATTAAAGGGAGTGGGGAGGAGGCATCTAGCACCTCAATTACAACTCTTATCCATGCCATTTCTCACCCTGATGTGCTGTAGCAGGGAAACGGCATTGGCCATTCGGCAGTGTGAATCTGGGGGAAATGCGGTTCCAGCTATCACATGAGGGGTAAGTTAAGTTTAAACAGAGATTGTAGGCTATTTTTAAGTTGATAACTCTGCATGGTCTGCAAACAATGTTATAAGTACCCAAATGGATAAATGTTCCCCACCCCTGGTATAGATGGACCAGTGAAGAAACCCTACCTTCCCTCCACCAGCAACACAAAATTAGCCAGCAAGGGTGGAGGTAACTGGACCAAAAATGTCACCCTTTTTGAAATTGCTGAGGGCCAATAATGGGGTTGTCTCATTACATCAATTCATCTCAGCACTGTTTTCTCGGTTTATTTTTTTAATTCAGGGGTGTGTTTACGTGCCTCTACTGGCTACTCAGGCTGCTGAGGACACCAGCTCCAGCAGCCTATCAGGAGGGATCGGAAAGGTCTGTAGCTATAGCGACCAGCACTGGCAGCCTATCAAGAGGGATCGGAAAGGTCTGTAGCTATAGCGACCAGCACTGGCAGCCTATTAGGAGGGATCGGACAGGTCTGTAGCTACAGAATAGCGACCAGAGGAGCTGATGCAGCCCATTTAAGAGGGGATATCTAGAAATAGGTAGGACACTTGTGGTGAGACAACCCCTTTAAGTGCTGGAACCCACAATGAGGGATGAGATGCTGCTATTACTTAGTTACAGAGGTGTATTTTTGCCTATGGTGGGCACAAAACTTTTATTTTTACACCGCAAATATCCTTTCACATACTCAAATTCTACTTCATAAACTTCTTATAACCTTTACTTAAACATTAATACTAATATTAATTGGAGCCTCTTTAATTAACACTCATGGTCGCTGGACCCACAGGGGGGGCAGATCTGACTGAATGTATGATCATATAACATGCTCTCTTTCCCCTTTATGCTTTGATTAAGAGATTTGCACAACCTTAAAGGTTACTTATCATTACATGAAAAATGTTGAGTGTAACCTGCAGGTGTTTGGTCTTTTCCTTCCTTCTCCCTCCGCCTGTTTGCTCTTTCTGTAAATGCACATTACCTCCCCATATCTGCCAAGTGGTTGGGCTCTTTTACATGTGAAGTCCGAGTCAGTCTCCTCACTGCTGCTCCCCCTCCCCTCTCACAGCATTCACTCTGATAGACACACTGAGGGAGGGAAACTGCAGCTGTATCCCCCTCCCCTCTCCTTCTTGCTCATTTCAATCTACTTTGATTACCATAGATTGATTTTCTATTGACTGATGAAGCATCTGAACATTTGCCAACATTCTGCAGGCACAGAGAGGGGCACTTCATTGTTGAAAGGTGAAGAAGATGCCACCTTCCACTAATAACATCTATTACTTAGTTTTATGTATTACTATGTACTACTGACCTACATAATAATCGACAGGCTGAGTTAGTAAGTTAGTAGACCTTCTCAGGAGCACACACAGTAGTAAAGGGCTATCCTTAGCACAGAACATCAATATTAGATCGGTGGGGGTCTGACTCTCAGCCATTTCCTCGGGAAGCCCACTAATCTAACATTGATGGCCCATCCTGATAAACTATGAATTTAGAGCTAGTTACACATGGTACAAACTTATTACAGTGGGTTAACCTCACTTTGCAATTTATCTCTGTACTGAGCTTGATTCTGTTACTGTATTTATGTTATTAGCTTGGTTAGTTTTCCTCTTTGGGCAATCCCTACTTGTTAGATGGGTCACTTGATAGTAAGCTGATCACACAGCTCCTTATGCCGAAACCCCCACCCATCCACCCCTACCAGGATGCAGCTTTAGCTTGAGAAGAAACCCATCAGTAAGTGTTCAATATTCCTGCAGTGCCAACCAGGCTTGGACTGGTCCATATGGGAGTATGGAAGTCTCCAGTGGATCTCTGGGCATGGCAGGTCTGGGGGTGCTTTTAATACAGAAAGGCAGGGAAAGAGAGGCAGAAAGCAAGAGGCAGAGTGTAGTCATGTACTGTAGATGTAGGGTGGACTCAAATAATCAACCCTGTTGGTTGGCCCAAGTTGGGCCCCAAGTATCAACTCCACTGTCGGCCGCCAAGAATAAACTTCACTGATGAGCCCCAGGAATCAATTCCACTGGTGGTCCCCAAGAATAAACTTCACCGAGGGCTGCTAGAATAAATTCCACAGGTGGGCCCAAAGAATCCCAGTCTGACATGTTGCCACCCCAGGGAAAACGAAGCATTGCACAGAATTCAAATAAAGACTATGTAATACAGGACAGCACAAGAGAGATGCTCTTTGTAACTTTTTAAGAATTTGACCAAGGAATGAGGATCCTGAACCAAGAATCCCTCTTTTTTAACTTAGATTTTCCTAATAGGATATATGAAAATAGATTTTCTAAATGGAGCAACTGTTTTAAGCTTGATTCTAAGGCCCTGTGCACACGACAGATTTTTATGTTGAAAAACACCCATTGCATATCTGTGGCAGAACATACTTGAATTAATGCTGCAGATGAGTGAGAAACTCTATAGATCTCCAAAACCCTTAACTGAAGTTTTGTGTGGTGCCAAGAATTTGGCTGCAAGTTGAACTCATTCAATAGGGCTAATTGGTGTTCCATCTCCTGGCTTGGTTTCCATGCTGAATTTGCAAGGAAACTGTACCAAGTGACGTGTCACCTTTTTGCTTCCTCACCACAGACACGTTATCAAACAGAACTCACACAGATATTGCCTCAGAATATACACAGATTCCAGACTAAATTCCATGTTAAATTTAACCATCCAGCACCACGTCTTCTGTTTTCCATCTGTCACTTCC
Source organism: Phyllomedusa bahiana (assembly GCA_025379985.1). Taxonomy (NCBI): domain Eukaryota; kingdom Metazoa; phylum Chordata; class Amphibia; order Anura; family Hylidae; genus Phyllomedusa; species Phyllomedusa bahiana. The sequence continues at coordinate 28,843 of JAODAL010042475.1, read as the reverse complement.
ACGTATTGGCTGAAGCGTCATATGCCTCTAATTTACATCATCGTTCAGAAGTGACAGGAAGAAAACAGAAGACTGGGGAAATGCGGCACTGGAACCAGGAACCGGAGAAAGGTGAGTATAAGGTTTTTTATTTTATTGGGGGTCCCAGGAGCTGCTGGTATGATTATAACAGAAGATTGTATTTGTAGTGAAAAGTTTTGATTTGAAGGAGGGTGGGGTAGAAATATGGGAGAACTGCTGCATCTCCTGTCTTTACACAGTGCAGAACTGTAACTAAATAGATCCAGAAGCCATGTTGAACTTGCATACCTGGGATCCGCCACTGGAGTTAATTATTGGGGCCCACCAGTGGAGTTGATTCTTGGGGCCCACCAGTGGAGTTGATTGTGAGCCCACCATGATTGTTCTGGGACCCACCAGTGGAGTTGGTTCTTGGGGCCTACCACTGGAGTTAATTATTGGGGCCCACCAGTGGAGTTGATTCTTGGGGCCCACCAGTGGAGTTGATTTGTGGAGCCCACCAGTGGAGTTGGTTCTTGGGACCCACCAGTGGAGTTGGTTCTTGGGGCCTACCAGTGGAGTTTATTCTTGGGGTCCACCAGTGGAGTTGATTCTTGGGGCAAATCAGTGAAAATGATTCTTGGGGCCACCAGTGGAGTTGATTCTTGGAGCCCACCAGTGGAGTTGATTCTTGGAGCCCACCAATGGAGTTGATTCTTGAGGCCCACCAGTGGAGCTGATTCTTGGAAACCACCAGTAGAGTTGATTATAGGGGCTACCCTACAGCTACCGTATATAACTGTACATGACTCTTGTTTCCTGCCTCTCTTTGCTATTTCCCTGAAAGCAGATGCAGGCTTGCCATGACCAGGGGCCCACCAAGGATTTCCTCTGCTCCCCTGTGAGCCAGTCCATGCCTGTCCATAAGTAAAAGATGAGTGCAATTTAGCACATGTGCAGGTAGGTAAGTGTCTATAGTGTGGCTTTTATAATGTTAATGCACTGTTTTTGCTGTGGTTTTCAGGGTAATGTCACTCCTTATACTTCTATTATTTTCCTTTCAGATGCTGCATGGCTTCTCTATCACATTCCGAATGTTTCAATTAACATAATCTATTCACTTGCCATCGACTATATGGCGTCGGCTCTTTCCAAGGTTCTGCCCCTGCCAATGAGGTGACGTATCTGCCGAGCACCTTAATAACATGGAATTACCGCAGCGATTGCCAAAAAATGGTCAGGCTTGATTTTGTGCTGACGCAAGCTCCAGGCCAGCTGACATTTGCTGGGTAAAGTCAATGCAACAATGGCTGAGAGCTGGAGCGCCGCTGACCTTTCTCTTTTATCTCTAAGGCCCTCGTAGTAACAGTTGCTTCTTGTATTGCTGAAAGTTCAGCGTCATAGCCCCGTCTCCTCCTGAGCTGCAGAACATGGTTTACCCCTCCAGCATTCTGATCAGCCAGAACTCCAACAATAGCACCGGAGCCCTGGATTCCTTCACTGTCATATGCAGGGCTGAGCACTAACTGCTTTGACAGGACCTCATTTTCTTTCTTGCTCTTTTTTCTTATTCCTCGGCATAGCAGAAGATAATTTTTCTTCTTGCTGCCTCCTAATGCTGTTTCCTGTGCACAATGTCATACAACATGGATGCACATTAGTTCAAGAGCAAATCTAAATATAATACTAAGTAACTTTGCAAATACTTGATTTGCATGAGTTTTTCAAATGATTATTTATACTCCAGTCACATCCAAAGTTGCTTTTACAACTCAGCCCGGCTTCATGTTTGCGCCAAAGCTTCAAGAGCTTAAATTCTACTGCTGCCAATTAAAGGGTAATTCCCATATACTAATTTCCTGGATAGGAGATGGCAATGAGTCGGCCGCAGAGAAAGAAGAGGTGTCCGTACTTTTTCAGTTCTCTCTGTTCTTTTTTTTGGAGGCTATAAATAGAAGAGAACAGAAAAAGCCACACAAGGACGACCACCTCTCCATTCTCTGCAGCCAACTCGTTCCCATCTCCTAAACTAGGTGTTAGATGGGAATACCCTTTTAAAGGGGATTTCTCATTACAAAGATTAGCTTTCAATATGACGTGACAAGTAATTGAAGACTTTTTCTAAATACATTGCTCAATAGATTTTCCTTAAGTCATGAGATAAAACATTTTATCTGCTGTGAGTGCACACAGGTTTCTATGGTTGCATGTCCATAACTCTGTCATCTGATTAGAGGAGAGAGCAGAGAGTGACATCATAATAGACAGACAGAATTCACTCCCTCAGTCTGGGGACAACTAATGATTACAGATAAGCAATTGTTTTCAGTCCTCACAGCACAGGTACCTGTTTGTGTGCTAAAGATTACACTAACACTTGTCAGTGTAACAGCTCAGATAATTAGAGAGAAGCTTAATATGCTAATCTCTGCTATAGAACCAAACATGGCCTGAGACAGAGTGAGTGTAAAACTGCTTGTGACTCGGTGAAACCCCTTTAAGCTTCTACAACAGAGGTGTCAAACTTATTTTCACGAAGAGCCACATCAACATTATGGTTATTCTCAAAGCACTGCTGGCAGGCCTAGGAGGATGCCTAGGTATGACAGTCAAAGCCATGTCACCACTTGTGAGTATCTAAACAGGGTGGTGTGGAGGTGTGCTTTGTGGCTCCAAGTCCAAGATGGCACTGAATCACTATGCTGGTGCCACCATCCCTTTAGGCCATGGGTTTGTTAGGTGCACAAAAGGAGGTAGATGGCGAGATGCAGGTCCCAGGCAGCTAGGTACACCTGGCTAACTGGTGTGCGTCGATGCTAGGCCTATCCCTGTGGGGTTGCTGAAAGGTGTAGTGCACCGTCACAGGAAGAACCACAGAGACTCTCAACTTTTGATCTGTGAACTTTACTCAAAAGGAGTTCTTAGCAGGTTACAACACTTCGTACAGGTAGATAATGTCACAGCAGGGTTTCCATACTTTTTGGTGCACTACAATTGCTTCTCATACGATTCTCCAGACAAGTCCTCTTTGTCTGCAGTGCAGCAATTCTTGCCAAGGACTGAAGATGTAATCTTCTACACTTGCTGGGCTGGCTGCTCAGGTATACTTGTCCCCTTCCACTCTCTTCTTCTCTCCCTGAACAGTTCTCCAATCTGTCCTCCAAATACTCTCACTGCTCTCTCCTGTCTACCTGTCCCTGCTTTCCTCCTCTTTCTCTTACCCTATCCTTTTTCTGTGAGCTATCAAGCAGATGGTGTGCCTGTAACCTGTCTACCTCACTGCCGGCTAGTGGGGGAATGATCCCGGATGCTGGAACTTAACTGGAACTGTTTATCTTAACCTGAACTAAACAAAACTGAACTTAACTGCAAGCACATGGCAGGCTCCCTGTTATATAGATCTGCAACCCCTCCCTTCTGCTTACACTAATTGGCTGCAGGCCTTCCCCATTCTGTTGAGATGAAAGCATCCCTGTCCCTACTAAAAGTGCTTACTCATTTTAACACCTTCTATACTATATGTACACAACATACATTATATACACACATACAACACTATTCTATATAGCAGGAGGTTGGCTAGTCCATAGGGTTTAGAACCAACACATATGGGCTAGCCAACCTCCTGCTATTCACTGGGCATTAATTCTTCCTCAACCTGAGATCTAACACATTCCCTCGTGGTTGCAGTTCTAGCCCACCACCAGGGTTTAGGCCTTCCACAGCCCAAGCTTTCCTCCCAGCACACCATTTTCACAGCTCCCAGCAGAGTCTCCAGCATGGACTCCCACCAAGGCACTCTCAGACCACTCTGCCCCAGTGATAGTCTGCACAGTCCTCTAAGAGTTGCTCTTTTCCACAGCTAAAATATCACAGGCCTCCAAAATGGCAAAGATTTAGTTTACTATCCACTTCCTGGTGATCTCCAGACCTCACTAGGTGACATTACAATAACACTTCCCACCTGTGGGTTTCCAGAAATTATCATTGATTACTTAAAATCAGCATCTCCTCACCATTCGTGCTGACCTCCAGCCCACTGTCTTTCACACAATGCACAAGCCACTCTGAGTCGACAAAAATGCCGTTGATGAACAAGCTCAAGCCTAACACTTACATAGGCCTACAAGAGAGTTTCCAAACACTGCAAATAGTTGCACAATACTCTATACAGTATTAAAGTCTTCAGAGGAGTAATATGTATTACCCTGCCCCAATACTCAAGTACTCATAGCCCAAATTAACTAATTAATGAATCAGTCTCACACACTACGGCCCATTGTCCTTCTCCGTTGTTGTCTTCCCATGCCACAGGTGCATCTTGTAACTGCAACACTTCCAGTAATTATATCTCTGACAGGTTTCCCAAAAATTTCCCTTGTTTTTGCAATAATTCCATTTCTCAGGCTTGATGGGAATGTATCACCAATTTTTTTACTAATGAAAACAAGATATTGATGAATATTCTTTGCTCCTTATCTGGCCAACTTGAGTCAGTTGCTTTTATCAATGTTTACCAAAGCTACTGTACATGACCATAGGATCTTGTGACCAGGAGATGACTCATTGATTATTATGAGTGAATTTTCTAGGCATTACCTGTGACCTGGAAAGAAATGATTGTATTGGGTGGGGAATATAAATATCAATGTCACTCCCTATACTGGGTATAGCTAGTGACATTGAAAATTAAAAGAACACCCAAAATATTCTTATAAAATAAATGTAAAAACACTATTTAAACCATAAGTCATTTTCTGATGATACTTTCCCTTTAATCTCTCCTTTCTTTCTCCACAGAGAACCACTACCTCCCATGCGGCTTCAACCACAAACTGCACTGATTTCCTGCCTACAGCTCTTTCTATAAGTTGCTGCTATTTCTTGATAACACCAAGACATTACAATGTTACTGGGGTTACAGTGCTGGCAATGTATGAATTGCATCACATACAGTCAGGGTAAGGCAAAGCACAGCACACTTCAATATGGTATATACAGCATATACATAACTCTAACAGTACCTAGACATCACAACAAGAGCAAAATGCCATCAGACTTTTCCTCAAAGTGATATACGCTCTGTCTGTACATAAGGAAAAAAGGGGTGAAGTTTACACCCCTTACATGTGGTTCTCTAGCTGTTGTAATGCTACAACTCTCAGCATGCCCTGACACCTGCACTACTTATACACTGCATTCCTCTTACTACGGTAGAACAGCAAGTAATCAATTCTGTTATGAAATTTTAAAATGTACTAAATGAGGCAAAACCAAATTAGGAAAATGTTCGCCCTCATCATTTTTGTGAATGCAAAGCAGCAAAATGACACCAAATGAATCATTTCTTAATCTCATGAACCAATTTTGGTGCAAATAAACCTACTTCTATGCAAGGTGCAGGGATATTTGTTCTGCTGTTTCAGCAGTGACCACGTTAGCATTAAGTTCCATCTTAAACTTTTTTTTTTTTTTTTTCAAAAAAATTAACATTTTTATTGCAGAATTTTGGTTGGAACGTTGTGCTCTCATGAAGCAAAATAAAAAGGATCTGGTTTCTAGAATTTACAAAAATAGATGTTTTTGACTCAGGTTCTTCCTCAAATTCATCCAGCTTCAGGTTTCTTTGATGTGCGATGTTGCTTGGCAACTGTCTCTGTAGCGCAGATGACACTTCTGCCCCTCTGTGGTGTTGTGCATAAACCTGCATTAGCTGAAATATGGTTGATGCCATCTACAAAGGGCAGAGGGTAGTAAGGACAGATACGGTTGACTTTGATGATCAAAGAAACACAAAGAAATAATAAAGAATAATATAAAAGAATAATATAAAAGAATGATATAAAGTATAATACAAATGAATAATATAAAAGAATAAAAAAGGCATAATATAAAGAATAGCTACATGAAATAATAAAAATATCATAAATTTATAAATAATAAAATCATATAATAAAAATGTAAAGAATATAATAAAAAAATATATATTTAAAATTATAAATTTAAATAAAATATTTAAACGATTATTGAATAAATATGTCAATGCAATGACTGAATAAACAAATGTATTAAAAAATAAAAAAGTGAATATATCAATTTATGATCAATAGGCTCTAGCCTCTGGGACCCCTCAATTCTGAGAATTTAGCACTGTGTCCCTGGTTGTACGGTGATCCAACCACCAACTTCAGCCAGCCCCATTCACTGAAATGGAGTTGTGCTGCAGTTTCGCACACAGGTGGCCAGGGGCCGATATGCAGGGAAATAATATGTAGTGGAAACAGTCCTAAATCAGCATTGTGTCCCCTCCATTCTCAGAATGGTCGAGGGTCCCAAAGTAGATCCTAGTAATATGTCATCACTTTACCCTTTCTCTGAAGACAGCTATGAGCACACGAACAGGTCAGATCTTATAGAGTATGACTTGTTCTTCCCTATTGGATCTCCACTCTGCCGCAGAGAGGGGTTTTCTAAGTAAGGTATATCCCTAATGATGCTTATATTCCCTAATGTAGCCTATAGATGAAGACTGTCTCCATGACACAACCCGTTTAAAAGATAATACATTGGGTCAGAATATAGGGTGGGTAAAAGGGATAACTTATTAAAGCATCAACAAGAAGATTAATGAGAACAGTTTTAGCATCCTTTCCTTAAGCAAGATGGCAGCAGACATCCCCCAGAAACAACTAGGTAAACCCTCCCATTTAGAGGGTTAGACCATGCATGTGCTGACCAGGTTTGTAGAGACAATGAGGGATGTTCTTGGTCTATTGGCCTGTCATTGATAGGGCATCAGAGAACGTTCCTCCATAGGAGATTGGCTGGCAATAGTCAATAGTTCATTTAGTTTTAGCAGATCCAGGTCCACGGGGATGCAGCTTATTTGGGTTTTCAGCAGGGCAGTAGCTAACAGCTTATGGGATCTGGTGCAAAACTTTAGTTTGGGGTCCCTCAAGCAGGTGCTCTTCATGGCTGTGGACCATGACTTTTTAACAACAGGTTCCCTACTTGGTGATGCCTGCAGCGTAGTGTGTCGTGGGAAATTATTTCTACTTAAAAGGGTTTTCTTTCTACAATGATTAGCTTTCAACATGTAGGGATAGGTAAATGAAGACTTTTACTAAATACATTGCTGTTTCGATAGTGCCCTGAGATGTTATACGCTCTGAGTGCACACAAGTGTCTCTAGATTACTGTTCATATCTATCTTCCTGATAGACAGAGAGCAGGGAGTAACGTCACCATGGTCAGTTGGAGCAGATTCTTTATCTCTAACAAGATTAGCTTGTATGTGAAAAATGATTGTTTTCTTTGCTCATGGAGCTCTGTAGCTTTGTTTTCTACAGGTTAAATCTCCTGTGCTTATATCTCCAAGACAAGACATTTTGGTGCCCCATGCAAGTAGGGCTAATGGCACCCCCCCCCCCTCCCCACAAAAAGAATTTAAATCCCTGGCCCTAACCTGAGGCACATTGTATGCACCCTCCCCATCTGCTTGGAATGGGAAAAAACACATTTGCGCTAGCACAGGAGTGCCGTTACTAAGGTCTATTAGGATGTATGTGTATCAAATAATCTATTGTATATACAGAAATACATATAAATAGCTCTAAAGACAATTTTCAATGGATGACTCCTCAAACTTTTGGTCATACAGTTACCACATAATACCGCTGTACATGCAACAAACTTTATCACCATGATCTTAAACAATGATTACACAGTAGAATATCGATCTTTGCAGAAGATACTAAGCTCAGTAAAGTAATCAACACAATAGAGGATAATTTGTTATTACAAAGGGATCTGGATAAGTTGGAGGACTGGGCAGGGAAATAGCAGAAGAGGTTTCACACAGATAAATACAAGGTTCTGCACATGGGGAGGAAAAATCCTTTTCATGATTACATGTTAAATGGAAAAAGGCTCGGTAAAAGTGACATGGAGAAGGACTTGGGAATCCTGGTGGACAGTAAACTTAATTGTAGCAGCCAGTGTCTGGCAGCAGCTGCCAAGGCAAATAGGATCAGGGGGTGCCTTAAAAGGGGCATAGATGCACATGATGGGAACATTATTCTCCCATTATACAAGTCACTGGTTAGACCACACATGGAATATTGTGTACAGTTTTGGGCACCAGTGCACAGGAAAGACATTGTAGAGCTTGAACAGGTACAAAGGCGGGCAACAAAAATAATAAAAGGACTGGGTGGACTACAATACCCAGAAAGATTAGCAAGATTGGGGTTATTTAGTTTAGAGAAAAGACGGCTTCGGGGGGGACATAATACATAAGTTTAAATACAGCAAAGGTCAATATAGAGATCTCTCTCAAGATCTATTTATACCCAGGGCTGTATCTAAAACAAGGGGGCATCCTCTACGTCTTGAGGAACAAAAGTTTCTACATAAACATAGAAAGGGATTCTTTACTGTAAGAGCAGTGAGACTGTGGAACTCTCTGCCAAAGGAAATTGTCATGGTGAATTCACTAACAGTTCAAAAGGTTTGGATGCATTTCTGGAGCGTAATAATATAACAAGTTATAGTGACTAGGATTCTGGAGAGGGGTCATTGATCCAGGGATTTTTCCGATTGCCAGATTGGAGTCGGGAAGAAATTTTTACCTAAAATGAGGACAATTGGCTTCTAACTCATTGGGGTTTTTTGCCTTCCTCTGGATCAACACCTTAGCACAACAGGCTGAACTAGATGGACATCTCGTCTTTTTTCGGCCTTACAAACTATGAAACCATACTGTAACTGCACTAATATGTTCAAAGAAACGGCTATAAGAAAGACCAAATAATACCACTGTATCATAACCACATATCACCACCACACATGGACTAAATAATACCATCATACTGTTTCTTAATATAAACCATTATACAACTACCATTGCTACCAGTATTCCTGCCATACAGTAACCATATAGTGGTAGGTACCATGTGTACACAGACTCTGCAGACATAGTAATTACAGCGCAGTTACATCCAGTGATGCACCGGAGACGTCCTCTCTGAATGCAGTCATTTGCTTTCTCTTACCTTCTCCATCCAATCATCATGATGACTTTTCCCGGCCACAACTCATCTCTGCAGAATTTACCACACAAACAACATAGACTCAGTTTTCTAGCACCTCCCTTGCTGCTTCCCTCCTCTGAACAAACTCCTCATCGAGTGCTAGTGAGAGGTGAGGGGTCATGGAATGATAGGTGGAGATGAGGGGACTATGGGGTGATAGATGGAGGTGAGAGTTCATGGGTTAATATTTTGGGGAGGGGTGGGCTGTATTATGTGTTGCCACTAGGTTGCATAACACAATGGTGGCGGGGAGGCGCAGGAGAGGAGTGCAGGCCATAGCTTACAGGTAAATGTTCTGGGGGGGAAACAGAGGACCAAACTCCATGGAAATTGCTCTGCAGCTGTGTTCTGTATCCCCAGGATCATATTGTGTAGACTGAACTCCATCTCCTGCACCCACAGAAAATCAGCCACAGCCAAGATCTTCAGGTGGGTGAATGGAGTGGAGTTTAGTATTAACATTTTTTTTTTTAGTGTTACTATTTTTCAACAGGTTCCCTGCTTTGGAATATGGCAGATTCGTTGGACTATAATGGACCAGCATTGGATCCAATTCTTTAATAAAATGGTCAACGAGGGATGTTGTCAAGGAGTGTTTATTTAAATAAAGTGTTTTTTCAGTTCTGTGGGGGGATTTTTAAGTTTTTCTCCAGTGTTGCAAATGGAGGTATCTGACGGACGACTCTCCATTACTATCACTGGGACTTGGTGTCAGCCAGCGTTGTTTCTTGTCACCACAAGGCTGGCACTAACCCCATATTACCCAAGTACCCAATGCAACAGGGTACTGGGAAGAGCCTGTTAACCATCAGAAGCACACCCTCTAAAGTGAAGGTCTGCTTCTGGGGAAGCTGCAGGCAGGTGTTTTTAGGGTGGGAAAGACCCACACTCACTACCTCATGGAGTAGTATTTATAGTAACAGCTGATGCACAGATGGCCAGAAGATCATAGTTCACAGTAAGGAATCATAACACTTAAAACAAACTCGGTGATGCAAAAGGTCAAGGCAGGCAGCATGGCGAGGATCAGGCAGAAGATCAAGTCAGGCAGTAGACACAAGTAGGAGGTCAGAAACAAACCTATAGTAGGATATACAGCAGTAAATATACCTTTACATTTGAACAGACATGATGCCTGTGCACGTCAGTAGTACAAGCATGTTAATATTAGAAACTTTGTAATTTATTTCATTAGATGAAAATGCCTGTTTTCCCAGTTATATGGCTCCCTATAGTGCTTATTTCCTCCCCTCTCCAAGCTAAACTCATTTTAAAAAACAAAACAATATCTGTATGGAGACAGTTGAGCTCACAAAAGTATTAGCTTACATGCTGCCCATAGAGTCAATGGAGAGGGAAGGGGGATTAGGAGGAACACACAGAAAATCTTCTGAAAGCTTCCGTAACAATAATATGTTCACACGTCCACAATTGGAAAAATCTAATTTTAGTTCCAAGTCAGAATTCCAAGGTGCTTATCCTTGCAAATGCAGTTCGTGTCTCTGATTAGGACGTGGGTTAGCCTTATTTCAATGGGACTGATCTGTGTCACACCTCCCAAAGCAGAATCCGAGCAGGATCCACTTTAAACATAGATATGTCCATTTCTTTTTTAGCACCACAGATTTGAAATCCATGTTGTAGCAAATCCATGCTGTGTAAAATATGACAGGGATTTTTTATCTAAATGAATTGGGCTTGGTTTGCACGAGAACTATAATATGTAGTCCAATGCAGAATCTGCAAAAGTGTTATATCTCACCCCAGTGCTTGAGTCACAGTTTGGGCCCCATTCACATCACGTTTCTTACCACTGTTTCTGGTGCCCATCAGGATACTGTGAAATATTTATATATGTATATCACAATGGATACCAGAGCAGGGCTGTAGCAGGGCCATAAAGATCTTTAGGGCAAACTAAATCTGTACAGAAAAAACATACAAAAATGGGACATTACTTACTCAAAAAAACACTCCAATTCTTTGGGGCTTGTGAACAGCTCAATGGCTGAACAAACATGAACCCAGAGTGAAAATTTGGGCCATTTATGCTGAGGGGGAAAAAAAGATCACAGTGCCAAATTTGCTAGAGCAAGATGAAAAACGCCACCAACTTTAACACCTATCACACCAGCATGCAGAAAAGCCGCGTAAAATGCTGGGGAGTTGCACAGATGCAAAGTAACCAAAAAAAAGGTCTAATAGTAAGGGCACTAATGGTTTTAACCCAGATTGTTCCCAATTCTAATTTTATGGCCATTTTGTATGTTATTTTTTCTTTGTATACGGAAACCACCCCCTCATCCCCTGAGGTTGTTTGAGTGTTTTTCTATTGGTTATTTTGCATCGTGCAATCCCCCCCATGCTTTACTGGGGCTTTTCTGCTGCTGGTGTGAATGGTTTTAAAAGTTGGGGTCTTTTTTTCATCTTGCTCTAGAAATTAGTTTCCATGTGTTTTTTTCCCAGTCAGAAAAAGGGGCAAAGTTGCTAGCTACGGGGTTAATGTTTGTTCACCTTTTGACTGTTCACAAGCCCCCAAAGAATTGAGTTTTTTTTGAAAACTAAATTGTAGTGGGTAAGTCGCCCCCTTTCCATAATGAATCACATTCAAAAGTGTAATCTACTGTGCCTTAACTTTAATAGGGCTATCCATGTATAGGGCGCCTGCATTTTCTGCATTGTGGACCTCACTACAACCATTGAAAACAATTGGATGTTTAATGTGGATCCTGATGCAGAATCTGATTTGGAAGATAAACTTGTTTAAAAAAACTCAGTGTGAACATACTTTTATAAAGAAACCTATCCATCTTTAACAAGCTAGAAAACAATATTTGGCTTTGCACTTTCAAAAACTTTTTTTTTAAAAAAATGAGCATAGGTGCACACTGGTGTGGGAAATATCTCCATTCCATTCAGCAGCAAAACCCATCAACAAAAACTATCAAAAGGGACATAGGAAAATTTTTAAAAAAACATTTCTGCTACTTAGGATAAATGGAAACATTTTTGAGGTTCTTAGTTCACATTTTTGATCAAAACTTCACAGCCAAATATTGTTTTCTAGTTGTGTATGGGGGAGTGCCCGCCCCCTCATTTGGGTTTTTTGACTCCCCCACCTTCAAGGTTTTTTAAATTTAATGCAGTTATTAGTAGTTGGGTTCCTTCACTCCCTGAAAATAGGAGGGCTGAAAAGGGGGGCCCCCCGGGAAATTGAAAAAGGGGGGTTTTTCCCCCCCAAAAAAGGGGGGGGGGGCCCCCTTTTTTTTCCCCCCCCCTTTTTTTTCCCCTTTTTGTTTTTTTTTTAAAACCTTTTTTCCCCCCCCCCCCCCCCCCCCCCCCCCCCCAAAAAATTTCCCTTGGGTTTTTTTTTTTGGGGGGGCCGGGGCCCCCCCCCTTTTTTCCCTTTTTTTTAAAATTTTTTTTTTTTTGGGGGTTTTTTTTTTTTGGGTTTTTCCCTTAAAAACCCCCCCTTTTTAAAGGGGGTTTTTTTTGGGGGGGAAAAAAAATTTTTTCCCCAACCCCCAAATTTTTTTTTTTTCCTTTTTTCCCCCCCCCCCCCCCAAAATTTTTTTTTTTCCCCCCCTTTGGGGGGGTTTTTTTTGGGTTTTTTTCCCCCCCCAAATTTTTAAAGGGAACCCCCCCCCCCAAAAAAATTTTTTTAGGGGGGGGGCCTTTTTTTCCCTTTTAAAAAATTTTTTTTTTTTTAAAAAAAAAAGGGGGGGGAAAAAAATTTTTTTTCCCCAAAAAAAAAAGGGGGGGGCCCCCCCTTTTTTTTAAAAAAAATTTTTTTTCCCCCCCCCCAAAAAAAAAAAAAAAAGGGGGGGAAAAAAAATTTTCCCTTTGGGGGATTTTTTTTGAGTTTTTTTTTTAAAAAAAATTTTTTTTTTTTTTAAAAAAGGGGGGGTTTTTTTTCCCCCCCCCAAAATTTTATAAAATTTTTTTTGGGTTTTCCCCCTTTTTACCCCAAAAAAGGGCCCGGGGGCCCCCCCCCCCAAAATTTTGGGGGGAAACCCCTTTTTTCCCCCCAAAAAAGGGGGGGGGGGTTTTTAAAAGGGGGTTTCCCCCCCAAAAAAGGGGAAATTTTTTTTGGGCGGGTTTTTTAAATTTTTTTTGGGGATTTTTTTTTTTTTTATTATTTGGGGGGATTTTTTTTTTTTTTGGGGGGGGAAAATTTTTTTTTCCCCCCCCTTCTTTCCCGGGGGGGGGGGGCCCGGGGTTTTTTTTTCCCCCTTTTTTTTGGGGGCCCAGGGGGCCCCCCCCCTTAACCCCGGGGGGGGGGCCCCCCCTTTTTTTCCCCCCAAAATTTTTTTTGTTGAAATTTTTTGGGGAAAGGGGGTTTTGGGGGTTTTTAAAAAACCCCCCTTTTTTTTTCCCCCTTTAAAAGGGGGGGAAAATTTTTTTGGGGGGGGGTTTTTTTTTGGGGGGGGGGGGGGGCCCCCCCCGGGGGGGGGGGGGTTTTTTCCCCCCTTTTTTTTTTTTCCCGGGAAAGGGGGGTTTTTGGGCCCCTTTTTTTGGGGGGCCCAAAATTGTTTTTTTTTCCCCCCCAAAAGGGGGGGGGGTTTGGCCCCCTTTTTAAAAAAAGGGGGGTTTTTTTTTTTTTTTTAAAAAATTTTTTTTGGGGGTTTTTTTTGGGGGGGGGTTTTTTCCCCCCGGGGGTTTTTCCCCTTTTCCCCCCTTTTTAAAAGGGGGGGGGGCCGCCCCCCAAAAAAAAAAAGGGGGGGGGAAAAAAAGGGGGGGTTTTTTAAAAAAAGTTTTTTTAAAAAAAAAAATTTTTTTTTTTTTCCCATTTTTTGGGGGGAAAAAATTTAAAAAAAAAAAGGGGGGGGGGAAAAAAATTTTTTTCCCCAATTTTAAACCCCCCCAAAAAAAAATTTTTTTTCCCCCCCCCCCCAAAAAAAATTTTCTTGTTTGCAAAAAAAAGGGGGCTTTTTTGGGAAAAAGGGGCTTTTTTTTTAAAAAAAAAAAAAATTAAAATTGGGGAAAAGGGGGTTTTTTTTTTTAACCAAAAAAAAAACCTTTTTTCCCCCCTTTTTTCCGGGGGCGGGAAAAAAGGGGAAAGGGAAGGAAAAAAAAAAAAAACCCCCCGGGGAAAAAAAAAAAAAAAAGGGGGGGAAAACAAAATTTTTTTTTTTTAAAAAAATTTCCCCAAAAAAAAACCCCCCCTTAAAACCCAAAAAAAACCCCCAAATTGGGGGGGGGGCCCCCCTTCCTTTTTTGGGGCCCGGGTTAAGGGGGGGGAAAAAAAAAAAAGGGGGGGGAAAGGGGGAGGTCGTTTTTCCCCCCCAAAAGGGGGAAAAAAAAGGGGGGGGGCCCCCTCCCCCCCCTTCCCCCGGGGGGGGGGGGGGGGTTTTTTTTTTAAAAGGTTTTTTTTCCCCCCCCCCCCCAAAAGGGGGGGGGGGAAAAAACCGGCCGGGGGCCCCCCCTAAAAGTTTTTTAAAATTTTTTTTTTTCCCCCCAAAACCCCCGGGGGGAAAACCTTTTTTTTCCCCCAAAACCCAAAAAAAAACCCCCCCCTTTTTCCCCCTTGGGGGGGAAAATCCCCCCCCCCCCCAATTCCCCCGGGGGAAAATTTTTAGGGGGGGAACCCTTTTAAACGGGGGGGTTTTTTTTAAACCCCTTAAAACCCTTTTTTTTTGGGGGGGCCCCCCCAAAAACCCGGGGAAAATTTTCCCCCCCCCTTTTTTTTTTTTTTGGGGGGGTTTTTTTTTCCCCCCCTTAAAAAAAAAGGGGGGGGGGGCCCCCCCTTTTTTAACCCTTTTAAAAATTTTGGGGGGCCCCCCCCCTTTTCCCCAAAAAGGGGTTGGGTTTTTCCCTTCCGGGGGGGGTTTTTTTGGATGGGGGCCCCCTTTTTTTGGGGGGCCCTTGTTTTCCCCCCCCAAAGGGGGGAAATTTAATTTTCCCCCCCAAAACCCTTTTAAAAATTTTTTTTTTTTCCCCCCCCCCGGGGGCCCCAAATTTTTTTTTTTTTCCCCCCCCCCCCAAAATTTGGGGGGGTTTTTTTTTTCCCCCCCCCCCCCCAAAAAATTTTTTTTTTTTGGGGGGGTTTCCCCTTTAAAAAAAGGGGGGGGGTTTTTTTTTTTTAAAAAAAAAACCCTTTTTTTGGGGGGGGTTTTTTTTTCCCCCCCCCGGGGGGGGGGGGCCCCTTTTTTTTCCCCCCGGGGGGAAATTTTTTTCCCCCCCCCTTTTCCCGGGGGGAGGGGAAAATTTGGGGGGAATTTTTTTCCCCCCCCGGGGGAAAATTTTTTCCCCAAAAGGGCCCCCTTTAAGGGAAAAAAGGGGCCCCCTTTTGGGGGAAAAAAAATTTTTTTTTTTTTTTTAAAATTTTAAAAAAAAAAATTTTTTTCCCCCCCCCTTTTTTTTATTTAAAAAAAAACCCCCTTTTTTCCCCCCCCCCTTTTTTCCCCCCCCTTTTTTTTTCCCCCCCCTTTTTAAAAAAAAAAGGGTTTTTTTTTCCCCCCCAAAAAACCACAAAAAGGGGAAAATTTTTTTTTTTTTAACCGGGGGGGGGGGGGTTTTTTTTTTTTTTTTCCCCCCCCCAAAAAAAAAAAGGGGATTTTCCCCGGGGTTTTTTTTTCCCCCCCCAAAAAAAAATTTTTTCCCCCCTTTTCCCCCCCCCTTTTAAAAAGGGGGAATGTGGGGGGTTTTTCCCCCCCCCAAACCAGGGGGGGGGAATTTTTTGGGGCCCTTCCCCCCCTTTTTGGGGGGGGGGGGCCCCCTTCCCCCCCCCCCGGGGGGGGGGGGGGGCCCCCCTTTCCCTTTTAAAAAGGGGGGGGGTTTTTTTTTCCCCCCCCCCCCCCGGGGGGGGGGGTTTTTGGGGGCCCCCCCCCCCAAAAAAAAAAGGGGGGTTTCCCCCCTTTTAAAAAAGGGGGGGTTTTTTTTGGGGGCCCCCCCTTTCCCCCGGGGGGGGTTTTGGTTGGGCCCCCCCCCCCCAAAAAAACCGGGGAAGGGGTTTTTTTTCCCCCCCCCCCCCTTTTAAAAAGGGGGGGGGTTTTTTTTTTCCCCCCAACCCAAAAGGGGGGGGGGTTTTTTTTTCCCCCCCCCCTTTTTCCGGGGGGGGTTTTTTCCCCCCAAATTTTTGGTTTTTTTTGGGGGGTTTTTTTGGGGGGTGTTTTTGGGGGGTTTTTTTTTTTTCCCCCCTTTTTTTCCCCCCCTTTTTAAAAGGGGGGTTTTTTCCCCCCTTTTTTTTTTAAAAAAATTTTTTTTCCCCCCCAAAATTTTTGTTTTTTTTCCCCCCCTTTTTGGGGGTTTTTTTTCCCCCCCCCCAAAAAAAAAGGGGGGTTTTTTCCTTCCCCCCTTTTTTTTTTTCTTTTTTTCCCCCCCCAAAATTTGGGGGGGGGGTTTTTTTTTTTCCCCCCCTTTTTGGTCCCCCCAAAAATTTTTGGGCCCCCCCTTTTTCCGGCCCTTTTTTTTGGGGGGGGTTTCCTTTTTTTTTTTAAAAAAAAAGGGGGGTTTTTTTTCCCCCCCCCCCTTTTTGGGGGGGGGGTTTTTTTTCCCCCCCCTTTTTTTTTGGAAAAAAAAGGGGGGGCCCCCCAAAAAAAAGGGGGGCCCCCCGGGGGGTTTAAAAAAAAAAATTTCCCGGGTTCCCCCCCAAAAAAAAAGGGGGGGTTTTTTTTTTTTCCCCCCCCGGGGCCCGGGAAATTTTTTTTGGGGGGGAAAAAAAAAGGGAAATTTCCCCCCCCCCCAAAAAAAACCCAGGAAATTTTTTTTTTTGGGGGGGGGGGGGGGAAATTTTCCTTTTTCCCCCCCTTTTTTTCCCAAAAAAAAAAACCCCCCCCCTTTTTTTGGGGAAAAAAAACCCCCCCCGGGCCGGTTTTAAAAGGGGGGAAAAAATTCCCCCCCCCTTTTTTAAAATGGGGAAAAGGGGCCATTTCCTCCCCCCAAAAAAGGGGGGGGGGGAAAAGGGCCCCTTTTCCCCCCCTTTAAAAGGAAGGGGGGCCCCCTTTTTTCCCCCCCCTTTTAAAGGGGGGGGGGGTTTTTTTTTGGGGGGGGAAAAAAGGGGGCAAAAATTTGCCCCCCGGGGGGGGGGAAAAAACTTTTCCCTTCCCCCCTTTAAAACCAGTAGGAGAGAGTGTTTGTGCTGCCCCTCCGCATTCACATGCAGGAGAGATTGTCATTGTGTGCTCCTCCTCCTATTAACAGTGTGGAAGATGTGTCTGTGTGCTGCTCCTCCTCCTCATTACACAGTCGGGAGAGAGTTCATGTGTGTGCCCCTCCTCCCCTTCAAGTGCGGGAGGAGGGTTTCATGTTGCTGCTCCTCCTCCTCATTAACAGTGTGGGAGAATGTGTCATGTGTGCTGCCCCTCCTCCTCATTAACAGTGTAGGAGAGTGGCCCCGTGTGCTGCCCCTCCCCTCTTACACGTGCAGGAGAGAGGTCATTGTGCTGCCCCCCCTCCTCATTACACAGGCAGGAGAAATGTGCATGTGTGCTGCCCTCCCCCTCATTACACGTGTAGGAGAGATTTATGTGTGCTGCCCCTCCTCTCTTTTCACATGCGGGGAAAAATGTTCCCATGGTGCTGCCCTCCTCCTCCTCATTACAAAAAGGCAGGAGAGTTTTTTCCCAGTGTTTGCCTGCCTATAATGAGGGGGGTGGGGGCACCCCTTGGCCACATCTCCCCGGCACTGGTAGAGGAGGGGCCAACACATGACACATCTTCCTGCCTTTTAAAGAGGAAAGAAGGGCAGCAAAATGACACATCTCCCCCTGATGTGTAATGAGGAGGAGGGGCAGCACACAGGCTATCTCCCTGCACGGTAATGGGGAGAAGCAGCACACATGACACATCTCCCTGCACTGTGTATGAGAAGGGAGCACACATGACACATCCTCCTGCACTGGTAATGAGGGGGAAAAGGCCCCACACATGAAAACCTTTTCCCCTACACTGTGTAATAGGAGGAAAGGGGGCAAAAACCCAGACACATCCTCCTGCACTGTGTAATGAGGGGGGGGGCAACACCATGATACATTCCCTCACGGTAATAGGGGGGGGCAGCAGACATGACACTCTCTCTGCCCCTTTGTGTAATAAGGGGGAGGGGCAGCAAAAATTTGACACATCTCTCCTGCATGTGTAATGGGAGGGGGGGCGCAAACTACACTTTTCCCTTCACTGTTAATAAGGAAGGGGCAGCACCCAGGACATTCCCCCTGAAATGTGAATGAGGAGAGGCAGCACAATAAAACTTCTCTCCTGCAGGGTTTGTAATAGAAAGGGCAGAAACACATGAACATCTCTCTGACTGTGTAAGGGGGGAGAGGCAGCGACATGACACTTTCCTCCTGCACGTGTAAGAGGAGGAGGGGCAGCAAAACATGACACATCTCACCGCACTGGTAAAAAGGGGGAGGGGCAGCAGACATGACACATCTTCCTGCACTGTTATTGGGGGGGAGGGGCAGCAAAAATGCCCACATCTCCCCGCATGTTTTATGGGGAGGAGGGGCAGAGACATGACAATTCTCCCTGCACTGTGTAATATGGGGGGGGACAGAAATACAAATTCCCTGCACTGTGTAAGGGAGGGGCAGCCACATGACACATCTCTCCGCACTGTGTAAGGGAGGGGGGGCAGCACACATGACACATTTTCCTGCACTGTTAATGAGGAGGGGGGCACACAAGAACACATCTCTCCGCACTGTTTTTAAGAGGAGGGGCAGCAGAGTGACAATTCTCCTGTACTGGTAATGAGGAGGGGCAGCAGACATGAACATCTCCCCCTACATGTGTAATGAGGAGGGGAGCAGACATGACAAAATTCCCCTGCACGGGTTTAATGGGGGGGGAGGGGGCACAACTTACACTCTCTCCTGCACTATGTAAGGGGGGGGCGCCACATGACACTCTCCCTGCCTGTGTTTTGAGGAGGGGGGGCAGCCAGATGACACATTTTCCCCTGAACTTGTAATGGGGGGAAAGGGGCAGCGACATGCACTCCTCCTGCACTGTGAATGGGGGAGGAGGGACGCACAATGACACATCTCTCCTGCTCTGTGTAATGAGGAGGAGGGGCAGAAAACACATGCACATCTCTCCTTCATGGTTTGGGGGGGGGGGGGGGGGGGGGGGGGTAATGGGGGGAGGGGCGCACACATGACACATTTTCCCTCCGGGGTTTAATTTGGGAGGAGGGGGCAGCAAAGTACTCTCCCCCACTTTTAAATTTGAGGAGGAGGGGCGACAAGGAAAATATTCATGCATGTGTAATAAGGGGGGGGGGCAGCAACATGACAATCTCCCCTACACCTGTAATGAGGGGGGGGGGCACACACAGACACATTTTAAACCCCTGTGTAAAAGGGGGGGGGCAGCACAATAACATCTCCCTGATGTTAATGAGGAGGAGGGACAAGCACACATAACATTCTCCTCACTGCGAAAAGGGGGGGGCGCACAATAAACATCTCCCTGCCTGCGTAAGGGGAGGGGCACCCAACATGACACATCTCTCCTGCACTGTGTAATGAGGAGGAGGGGCAGCAAAATGACACACTTTCCCACTGTGTAATGGGGGAGGGGGGGGTAGCACACATGACACATCTCTCCTGCATTGTAAGGGGGAGGAGGGGCAGCACACATGACACATCCTTCCTGCACTGTGTAAGGGAAGGGGGACAGCACAAGGAACATCTCTCCTGCAATGTGAATGAGGGGGAGGGGCAACAGAATGACCCCATCTCCCACTGTGGAATGAGGAGGGGCACCACAGGACATCTCCCTAACTGTGAAATGGGGGGAGGACAGAATATGGACATCTCCCCTGCACTGTGTAAGGAGGGGGAGGGGCACACCAGGGCAAATCTTCCTACACTGTGTAATGAGGGGGAGGTGCAGCACACATGACACATCTCTCCTGCACTGTGTAATGAGGGGGAGGGGCAGCACACATGACACATCCTGCACTGGTAATGGGGGGAGGGGCAGCCCCATGGCCCCTTTCTCCCTGCACTGTGTAATGAGGGAGGGGCACACATAAACATCTTCCTTCACTGGTAATGAGGGGAGGGGCGCACCAGGACACATCTTCTGCATGTAAAAGAGGGGGGGCAGCACACACGACACATCTCTCCTGCACTGTGTAATGAGGAGGGGCAGCACACATGAACATTTCCTGCATGTGTAATGAGGAGGGGGGGCAGCACACGGGGACACATCTCTCCTGCAGTGTAATGAGGAGGAGGGGGCAGCACAGAACATCTCCCTGCCTGGTAATGGGGGGGGGGCGCAATGACACATCTCCCCTTGCACTGTGTAATAGGAGGAGGGGCACACACATGACTATCTCTCCTGCCTGTGTAATGAGGAGGAGGGGCAGAAAACCAGGACACATCTCCCCTGCACTTGTAATGGGGAGGGCAGCACACGGGACACATTTCTCCTGCACTGTGTAATGAGGGGGGGGGGCAGCACAAGGACACATTCTCCTGACTGTTAATGAGGGGAGGGGCAGCACACAGGACACACTCTCCTTCATGGTAATAAGGAGGGGGGGGCAGCACACGGGGACATTCTCTCCTGCATTTTGTAATGAGGAGAGGCAGCCCACATGACACATCTCTCCCTCACTGTGTAATGAGAAAGGGCAGCACACATGACACATCTCTCCTGCACTGTGTAATGAGAAAGGGCAGCACACATGACACTCTCTCCGCACTGTGTAAGGAGGGGGGAGGGGAGCAGAATGACACATCTCTCCCCCTGTGTAATGGGGAGGGGGGGCAGCAGACATGACACTCTCTCCTGAAATTGTAATAAGGGGGGGGGGCAGCAGACATGACACTTCTCCTGCCTTGTAATGAGGGGGAGGGGCGCAAAAAATTGACAATCTTCCCTGCACTGTGAAATGAGGGGGAGGGGCAGCAACAGACAATTCTCCTGATGTTAAGTTTGGGGAGGGGAAAGCGACAGCACATTTTCCCCTGCACGTGTAAGGGGGGGCAGCCCCAATGAAAAACTCTCCTGCCTGGGGGAAAGGAGCAGGAGGGGCAGCACAATGAACATCTCCCCTGCACTGGTAATAAGAGGGGGGGGAAGAAAGAAAACATCTCCCTTACTGTGTAATGAGGGGGGGGCAGCAGACGTACAAATCTCTCCTGTACGTTTAATGAGGAGGGGGCAACAGACAATCTCCCCACATGTGTATAGGGGGGGCGCAGCATGACACATCTTCCTGCATTTAATGAGGAGGGGGCCGACATGACACTCTCCCTGCACTTGAATGAGGGGGGAGGGGCAGCAACATGACACTCTCTCCTGCATATGTGGGGGGGAGGGGCAGCACCATGACAAATTTTTTCCTGCCTGTGTATGAGGGGGGAGGGGCAGACAGATAAAACCATCTCTCCCCTGTGAATGGGGGAAGGGGCACAGACTGACACTCTCTCCTGCACTTGTAATGAGGAGGGGGGGACAGCCAAAAGGAACACTTCCTGCTTGGTAATGGGGGGGAGGGGGGCAGAAACATGATACATTCTCACTGTGTAATGAGGGGGAGGGGCAGCACACATGCACATATCCCTGACTGTGTAATAAGGGGGGGGCGCACACATGACACATCTCTCCCACTCTGAAATGAGGGGGAGGGGCAGCAAAATGACACATCTCCTACACTGTGTTTGGGGGGAGGGGGCAGCCACATACACATCTCCCCTGCAGTGTAAGAGGGGAGGGAAGCAAATCACAAAATTCTCCTGCACTGCGTAAGGGGGGGGGGAAAGACACATGACAATCTCCCTGCACGCGAAAGGGGGGGAGGGGCAGCACACATGACACTCTCTCCGATGTGTAATGAGGAGGGGCAGCAGACATAAACCATCTCTCCTGCACGTGTAAGAGGGGAGGGGCAGCACACTGACACATTTCCTGCCTGTGTAATGAGGAGGAGGGGGCGCACACATGTACATTCTCCACTGTGTAATGGGAGGGGGCAGCACACATGACAATCTCCTGCACTGTGTAATAAGGGGGGGGGCAGCACACATGAAAAACCCCCCCTACACTCTTTTAATGAGGGGGGGGGGCAGCACACATGCACATCTCTACATGTTAAAGAGGGGGGGGGGGGCAGCACAAAAATCCTCCTGCACTGTGTAAGGGGAGGGGGAAGCACACATCACACTTCCCCTTTCACTCAAGGGGGAGGGGCAGCACACATGACACTTTCTCCTGCACTGTTTTAAGGGGGGGGGGCAGCACACTGAACATCTCTCCTGCACTGTGAATGGGGGGAGGGGGGGCAGCAACATACACATCTCTCCTGCAGTGTGTAATGAGGAGGGGCAGCACACATGACAAATCTCTCCTGCACTGTGTAAGGAGGAGGGGGGGGAGCCACATGAAAAAATTCTCCTGCACTGGTAAGGGGGGGAGGGACGCACAAGGCACATCTCTCCGCACTGGGGAAGGGGAGAGGGGCTGCAACATGCATCTCCCTAAACGTTATGAGGGGGGAGGAGGCAGATATGGCAATTCCCTACACTGTTAAGGAGGAGGAGGGTGTATACACAGGGAAAAATTTTCCCTACACTGTGTAATGGGGGGGGAGGTGAGCACCGAAACATCCCCCTTCACGTGTAAGATGGGGGGGGGCGCAGAAATGAAAATCCTTTCGCACTGGAAAAGGGGGGAGGGCAGACCAGGGAAAAATTTTAATTGTTAATGGGGGGAGGGCACCCAAAACATGAACAACCTCCTGCATGTTTTAGTTAGGGGGGAGGTGCCCCACAGGACACATCTCCCCTGCATGGTAATGGGAGGGGGAAGCCCGACAAAATCTCTCCGCACTGCGAATGGGAGGGGGGCAGACACTGGACACTTCCTGCATGTGTTAAGGGGTGGGGGGCCCCGAAAATCTTCCTGATGTGTAAGAGGGAGGGGCGAAACACGGGAACCTCTCTTGAAAACTGTGTAAATGAGGGGGGGGGCGCAATGAACTTTCTCCTGCCGTGAAATTGAGGAGGGGGCGAATAAAATCCCCCCTTAAACGGGTTTTTTGGGGGAGGTAAACAAAAATCTTTACATGTGTAATGAGGGGGGAGGGGCAGCAACATGAACACCCTTCCGCACTGTGTAAGGGGGGGAGGGGAACCAGGGGCTTCCCTCTCCTACAATTTTGTAATGGGGGGGAGGTGCGCCCCACAGACACATTTTCCCCTGCACTGTGAAAGATGGGGAGGGGGCAGAGAATGACAATCTTCCTCACTGTGAAGGAGGGGGGGGCAGCAACTGGAAAATTTTCCCCCCATTTGGTAATGAGGGGGGGCCGCAAAATAAATTTTTGACGGTATTAGGGGGATTTCCGCACACAGGCACATTCTCCTGCCGTGTAAGGGGAGGGGGGGAGACAATTTAAATCCTTGCACTGGAAATTTTGGGGAGGAGGGGGCAAAACATGGCACTTCTCCTGCCTGTGTAATGAGGGGGGGGGACAACAAGGAACATCCTCTGCATGTGTAAATGGGAGGGGGGAAGCAACAGGAAAAATTTTCCCCGCACTGTGAAAAGGGAGGGGGGGCAGACAGACACATCCCCTCAATGTGTAATGAGGAGGAGGGGCAGAACCCGGACCATCTTCCTGCCTGTGAAAATGAGGGGGGGAAAGCACCAGGCCATTCCCCTGATTTGGGTTGGGGGGAGGGGCCCGAAAAGAACATTTCCGCATGTGAAATGGGGGAGGGCAGCAGAAAATACAAATTTCCCCTGCACTGTAATGGGGGGGGAGCAAGACATGAACATCCCCTTTCCCCCCCTTGTAATGAGGGGGCGCCCCCCCCACAGACCCCCAACCTCTCTGTGTGTGGGTGGGAGGGGCCCCGGGCAACATGAAAAATTCCCTGTGGAAAGGAAGGGGGGGGTAGCAGGGAACATAGTTTACTTTTTAACTTCAGTACTGCTGTAGACATTTACCTGCTAGGGGGGGGAGCCCCAGTGCTTTTGTCTTTTGCCGTAGGGGGAAAAACCTATAAGATTTCCCCGCTGCCCCCCTGGGGAAAAAAGACAATGTGGCCCTGGGACTATAAACCGTTGTGCATCCCTGTCTGTGGCCAGAACATCTAGAAACCGCTTGTGGGAAACAACTTTCCCAAACCATGAGCTACTGGCTGATCTTTAAGATATTGGCCCAGATGGGTAAACCCGCTTTTGTGGGCCAATTTATTTTCACTGTATAAATATCATCCAGTAAAAGGACAGATCCCGAAATGTTGCCGTACTGCCCAAAATATTTTTCATTTTATTTTTTTCATTTATTAAGCCCTGTCAAGATTCATCTTTACATTTCCCCCCCCAATCCCCTTTGGGTTAACAGTCCAAAGTACGGATGATCATTTTTTGGGGGGGAGTATGTCTTTGGTGATTTTCCTCAAAACATGGATTAAGTAAAAATAAAGCACCACTTTTTCTCCGCAATTTTAGAGTGTTGTCAACTTTTTTGAAACCTTTGCAGATTTATGCCATAGTCACATCCAGATCTGCAAGCACAATTCTGTTGGTTTATTGTTGCAAACAGTAGCTTGTATCTCTCTGCTGTCCCCCGCAGGTGCAATGAATACTGTATAGCATACTTTTTTGTAGTGAATTGTGAGAGATATAGAGTTCAAACCCAACTACCCTGTTTCCCTGAAAATAAGACAGTGTCTTATATTAATTTTTGCTCCTAAAGACGAGCTAAGACTTATTTTTAGGGGATTTTTTTTTCTATGAACAATAATTCACATTTATTGTTGAACAAAACATCAACATGTATTAATATACTGTAGTGATTTCATCACAAACATCAGCATAAGCAGCCAAACTCTGAATTGCATAAAAAAGGCATTATGTCTTATTTTCGGGGGTGTCTTATTTTCGGGGAAACAGGGTATATGCACCATACAATTCTGCTGGCTTATTGTTGTCAACAGGGGTTTGTATCTCTCTGCTGCCCCCCGCAGGTGCAATGAATACTGTGTATACCATACTCTGTTGTAGTGAATTGTGAGAGATTTAGAGTTCAAACCCAGAGTTTAAAGACGGAAATAGAAACTACTACTTCTACTGCCATGCTGCATTGCAGGAATTCAGACCAGCTTGTCTACCATCGAGAGCACCTGTTTATCATAGCACTGTTCCTGGATTTACATTCATCATTATCATGTAATGGTTTTATTTGACTACAGAAACCTGTTACACTTCAAAGCCACTTAAATCATGACCTACAAGGTGGCGCAGTGTGTAGCCATGGCTCCTTTCTGGCCTCCTGCTGCTTTAACCAATGCGATTTATGTGACATTTCCAAATACTAAACCAATTACTCCTGCTTGTAATCCAGTCTGATCACATAGTGAACTCTGATCTATGATGCCCCCCCCCCCCCCCCACCCTCCCACACGTTTTACGCCTTCAGCTTTTATTTATCTCTGCCCCCTCTGTCAGCAAGACAAACTCAACAACCCAGGCAGTTGCTTAATTGTATCTTCAAACTCTGGGGGGAATCTTGCTTTGGAAACAGAAGATGTTTGATGACGTCTCAAGGGGCCCCATTTGCTGGAGATTTCTTCCCTTC
Organism: Phyllomedusa bahiana; assembly: GCA_025379985.1. Taxonomy (NCBI): domain Eukaryota; kingdom Metazoa; phylum Chordata; class Amphibia; order Anura; family Hylidae; genus Phyllomedusa; species Phyllomedusa bahiana. The sequence goes on along the minus strand of JAODAL010042475.1, from coordinate 3,202 downwards.
CATCTCTATGGGAAAGAAAGTGTTTGATTTCGCCTGATTCAAACAGCAGCATTTGCCTCCTAGAAGGCGCATTAAGCTCTCAAAGGCAATCAAGGCTTGAAATGGAAGCAAAAAGATTATACAAGGTTTCTTAGCCGCGCGCTTTATTATTATGATAATTTATTAATAACCTGATATACTCCGCAGCCGAGAACATCTGGGCACAGAGAATCAGACCGGCGTTACAGGAGGCCGAGGCGGGAGGTGACTCCAGGCCGCTAATTTGCAGGGCACGGTACAAAGTGTTTTGTAGGAAGGGCAGTCCATTCTGCAATATTGTAGCCAGGGCTGATGCACAGAGCGGCTTTTGCCCCATGAACTCCACCAACAAAAGAGGGTTTTTTCATCCTCTGTGAGTATATAACAGACCTGGTATTAAATAGAAAAACTTAGCTCACCCAGACCGATCCGTATCTGCTGCACCGAGCCCGGAGAAAGAGGAAAAGCCAAGATTCCTTCACAACGTGTGTACACAGGGTCGCCAGCTACTGATGCACGCAGGAGTCTTTAAAGGGGTTGTCTCACTACAAGGATCGTTGCTTTTTATGTTAAAAATCTTGCAAAAATAAGTCACTTTGCAATATATGTCCATTAACAGTGTCCTACCTATTCCTAGATATTCCCTCTTGTATGGGCTGCATCAGCTCCCCATTTCACCTGTTAGATCTCTGCTGATAGGCTGCCAGCACTGGTTGCTATAGCTACAGACCTGTTTGAGCTATCCTGATAGGCTGCCAGCACTGGTTGCTATAGCTACAGACCTGTTCAATCTCTCCTGATAGGCTGCCAGCACTGGTTGCTATAGCTACAGACCTGTTAGATCTCCTCTGATAGGCTGCCAGCACTGGTTGCTATAGCTACAGACCTCTTTGATCTCTCCTGATGACTGCCAGCACTGGTTGCTATAGCTACAGACCTGTTTGTTCTCTCCTGTTAGGCTGCCAGCACTGGTCGTTATAGCTACAGACCTGTTAGATCTCTCCTGATAGGCTGCCAGCACTGGTTGCTATAGCTACAGACCAGTTGGAGGTCTCCTGATAGGCTGCCAGCACTGGTTGCTATAGCTACAGACCTGTTTGTTCTCTCCTGATAGGCTGCCAGCACTGGTCTCTATAGCTACAGACCTGTTCTTTCTCTCCTGTTAGGCTGCCAGCACTGGTCGCTATAGCTACAGACCTGTTAGATCTCTGCTGATAGGCTGCCAGCACTGTTGCTACAGCTACAGACCTGTTTGATCTCTCCTGATAGGCTTCCAGCACTGGTTGCTACAGCTACAGACCTGTTTGATCTCTCCTGATAGGCCTATCCTATCCTATATTATGTTTACATAAAGTTGAATTAAGGAATTGAGGAAATCCCTATGGAGTAACCTGCTGCATGCAATGTACGATGAACATACTTGAAGCGGTGGATTAATGAAAATACCTCTCCTGATAGGCTGCCAGTGCTGGTCGCTATAGCTACAGACCTGGTGTCCTCAGCAGCTCATCACTGCAGGCCAGTAGTAGCCAGAAAAGCCTATGAATTAAATTATGAAACCGAGAAAACAGGACTGAGGTAAGATGAATCGATGTAGTGAGACGACCCCTTTAATGCCTTACAAATTCATCCTTTATTGAGACAGTATTAAAAATAACACCCTAGTACGCAGCATACAGATACAGTCAATGCAATCCTATCTATGCATTGTGCCATCAAAACAGCAGTTTCGGAAAAAGATTCCTTATTTGGGCTTAGGTTTTCTAAATGGTCTAAAAAATTTTTACGGCTAGATAGTCACTATTATCCCCCCCTTTGGAACACCCAATCTATAACCTTTTAAAAACCAAATTATGAAATAAAAAAAAGGGCAATAATGTTGTTTAATAATATATAACGGGGTCCTCATGTTTAAAGGGGGTTGTCTCACTAAAAGGGATTGCTGTTTTTTTATTTTAAGATTTGCAAAAAACAAGTCACTTTTGAAAATAATGTCCTTTAACAGTGTCCTACCTATTCCTGGATACCCCCTCTTGTAGGGGCTCCAATTTCTCGGCGCACGCTACAGACCGTTTGATCCTCCTGAAGGCCCCAGTGAAAGCCGCCCCCCTGTGGCCAAAAAGTCCAAAAACCGGATTTCCCGACCCGGTATTTGGTCTCTCCCTGTACCGGGGCCCAAAAAAGTGAGAATCAAAAAATTTTTTGTTCCACCCTCCAGTGCTACAGGCCCTTTTTGGGGGAAAATTTACAAAGAATTTTGAGTGGTTTTTCTTTTTGGTATAGAAAAAGTTTTACAATTCGGCTAGAAGGTGAATAAAAAAGTTTTAGAGAAACCAGAGTATTTACAGTCTACAACAAGAGTCCCCCACGGCTTAAAATCAGAGAACTTTATACTTTATTAAAGGGGGTTTGCCTCATCTAAAGTTGACTGGGATCCTCCAAAAGGGGTATTTAATCACTTTTTCAAAGTATGTCATTAAAAAAAGGGTGAAAGCCCGATGGGGACAGCCTGATTTTCATCCCCCTTTTTTCCGGGGCAACATTCCAAAACCAGAGTGACAGGGACGACTGGCCGCGCTTGCATTTTTGCACCTTTTTATCTGATGGAATGGGAACAGAAAAGAGTTGAAGGACTGGGGGGGGAAAAATCCTGTGTATTTTTTATAAGAATCCACTGGCGTAATGTAATTTTGATAAAAGCAGATTCTGGCCTCTGTAAACCCCCCCTCCCCTCTCCCCTGCAGCGTTTTGGTGAAGAAAGAAAGAAGCGCCTGCTGAGCTTACTTTTCTCCTGAGCAAAAAAAGAGGGGAAAAAAAAAACGCATATAGCTTGTTCACAAAAAAGTTCTCTTCTGTGGATTAGCAAAACAAAGTTTTTACAAAATACAGGACTGGTGTAAAACAGGAGAGTGCTGGGAGGTGGGGGCGAGACATCCGGGGGAGGTTTTTGTTTTTTTAAACACGAAAAAAGCAAAGCCCCTTTTTCAAGGGCCCATAAGGGAGTATCACCGTTGGCAAGGGAAATCAGCTTGGGAAAACCCCTTTTAAAAACATAGTTGCCTTCTTTTTTTTTTTTCAGTAATGTTGGTTTTTAAAAAGGGTGTATATAAGGGTATTCTTAAAGGGGAGGGTAGTCATGTAACCCCTCAGGGGTTATATTTAAATTAGCACCATTTAGAAAACC